>VWPW01012942.1:0-12658 GCA_013389825.1 Crypturellus undulatus
TTGGGCCGGCAAGAAGTTCCCAACACATTACCACTTATCCTGTCACTGGCCACCACTGAGGAGAGTTTGGCCCCATCATCCCTACAATCACCCCTCAGGTACTTGAACATGTTGATCAAATCTCCTCTCAATCTTCTCTTCTCTAGGCTAAACAGGCCCAGCTCACTTAGTCTTTCCTCATACGACAAATGCTCCAGTCCCTTAATCATAATCATTCTCTCTGTTTCCCTCATTTGTTATCATCTGCTATCTCTTCCTTTTTATGCTCTGTCTTGCTCTCTTCCTCGATTTCTCTCATGGTCTCTCTCCCACTCTTTCATGCTCTTTCTACCTCTCTCACTTCGTTGCATACTCTTGCTCGCTATCTTGCTCACTTGCTCTTTCGCTCTCTCTCATCCTCTCATGCTCTCTCACTCTCCCTTTCTCTCTCTCCCTCTTCCTCTGTCTCTGTCATTCTCTCGCTCTCACACTCTCTCTCTTGCACTCTCTTGCTCATTCTCATTCACTATCCCTTCCTCTTTACACTCTTACTCTCTCCCTCTCTCTCACTCTCTCCTGTGCTCTCTATTCAGCTCTCTTATGCAATCTCTCACATTCTTGTGCGCTCTTACACATGCTCTCTCTCGCATGCTGTTGCGCTCATGCCCTCTCTCTTGCATACACACTCACTCTCACACTCTATCTCTGGCTCACTCCCTCGCTCATACTCTTCCTCCCTCTCTCCTCTCTCTCATGTTTGCTCTCTATTGATCTCTCTCTCATCTCTCGCTTTCTCTCCCACTCTCTCTACCCTGGCTCTCTTGCTTGCTTTCTCACGCTCTTTATCACTTGCTCACACACTCACTCACTCTCTTGTTCTCTCACTCTCTTCCTCTTACTCTCCCACTTGTGCTCTTTATCATTTGTGCTCTTGCACTCTATCACACTCTCTCTTGTGCTCTTTTGGGTGTGCTCTTGCTCTCTCACATGCTCTCTCTTGCTCCCTCACTCTCTCTTGCTCTCTCTCCCTCTCTCTCCTTCACTCATGCTCTCTTTATCATAGAATGCTTAAGGTTGGAAGGGACCTCTAGAGGTCATCTAGTCCAACCCCCCTGCACACGCAGGGTCACCTAGAGTACATGGCACAGGACTGCATCCAAGTGGGTTTTGAAGATCTCCAGAGAAGGAGACTCCACAACCTCTCTGGACAGCCTGTGCCAGTGCTCTGTCACCCTCACTGTCAAGAAATTTTTCCTTAAGTTCCTGTGGAACTTTTGATGCTTAAGTTTGTAGTCATTTCCTCTAGTTCTGTCGGTGGCCACCAGTGAAAAGAGGCCAGCCCCATCCTCCTCACTGCCTCCCTTGAGGTACTTATAGACACAGATCAGATCCCCTCTCAGCCTTCTCTTCTCCAGGCTGAACAGGCCCAGCTCCTTCAACCTCTCCTCATAGGACAGATATTCCAGGCCCCTGATCTCTCCTTCTTCCTCTTACCTCCTCTCCCACTCTCTCCCCTCCTTTCTAGCTCCCTCTCTCTTGCTCTCATGCTTGCTAGTTATTTTGCTTGCTCTTGCTCTTTGTCTCACTCTTGCTCTCCTCTCATTCTCTCTTGTGCAGTCTCATTCTCTCACTTGCTATCTAGCTCACTTGCATTCAATCTCTCTCATGCTCTCTTGTGTGTTCTCTGTTTCTCTCATTCTTGCAAACTCTTGGTCTTTCATGTTCTCCCTTGCATGCACTCTCTCACTCTCTCACTCGCTCTCGTATGCTCTTGTGCTCTTGCACTCCCTCACTCTTGCTCATGCTCTCTTGCACTCTCTCGCTGTCTCTCACTCGCTGTCTCATTTGCTCTCTTTCTCACTCTCTCTTGCTGTTGCACTTTCTATCACGCTCTCTCTCATTTGCACTCTCGCTCGCTCTCAGGCTCTCTCCCTTTTTCTCTTCCTCTCACACTTTCATTTTCTGTCTTGTTCTCTCACATGCACTCCCTCCCTCGATCTCTCACTTGCTCTATATTTCTCTCTTCTGCTCTTTATTACTTTCTCTTGTGGAATCTCACTCACTTGATCTCTCTTACTCGTTCTTTCTTGCAGTCTCTCACTCCTTCCCTTGCACAGCACTCTCCACTCTACCACTCTCTCCCCCCTTCTCCTCCTCTCTCCCCCTCTTTATGACTCTCTCTCTCTCCCTCTGTCTTCCTGTCATGCTCTCTCTCGGGGTCTCACTTTCTCGCTATCTTTCTCTTCTCTCTCTCACACTCTCTGTCTCTCTCAGCATCTTTATCTCTCTCTCATTTTCGCCCTCACTCCCTTGCTCTTTATTGCTCCCTCCTCTCTATCTCTCTTGCTCCCTCGTGCTCTTTCACTTTCTATACCTCATTCTCTCTCGTGCTCTCTCTAGTGCTCACTCTATGGCTAACTCTGTCACTGTCTCTTGCTCCCTGTCTCTCATTTGCATTCTCACTCTCTTGGTCTTGCTCTCAGACTCTCTGTTGTGCCTTCGATCATTCTCTCTTGCTCTCTCTCCCAATATTTATAACTTTCTCACTTGCTCTTTTGCTCACTTGCTCTCTCCCTCTCACTCGTTCTCTCTCACGCTCTCTATCTCTCGCTCTCATGCTCTCTCTCTTGGTCTCTCTTGTGCTCTCTTGCTCACACTCTTGCTCTTTTGCTTGCTTTCTCTAGCTCTTGATTTCTTTCTCTTACTATTTCTCCTTTTCTCTCTATCAATCTCTCTTGCACTCTCTCTCAATGTCTCACACTCTTTCTCTTGCTCTCGCTCTTTTACTCTCACTCTCATTCACCCTGTTGCTAACAATTTTATGCTCTCCCGCTTGCTCTCCCATCTCGCTCTCCCCCATCTCCTGTTGTCACTCTCCCTCTCTCTTGCTTTCATGCTCTCTCTCTCTCACTTTCTCTTGCACTCTTTCATATTCTTTCTCTCTCACTGCCTCGCCTGTTCCCTCTCTCTTACTTTCACACTCTCTGTCCCTCTCTAACTCTCACTGTCACTCTATTGCTCGCTTGCTCGCTCTCCATTGCTTACTCACTCTCGTGTGCTCTGTCACACTGTGATGCTCATTCACTTTCTCGACGTTTCACTTGCTCTCTCTTTGTCTTGCTCTCTCTTTCTCTCTCTCCTTCTCTCTCCTGTTCTTTCTTTCACTCTTTCGACCCTACTCTATCTCCCGCTCTCTGGCTTTCTCTTGTACTCTCTCTCTCCCCTCATTCTCTTCCACATGCCCTCTCACTCCCTCTCTCGGTCTCTTTTGCAATCTCTCTCTCCCACTCTCTCTCACTCTCTATCGTGTGCTCACTCTCTGCCTCTCACTTTCTCACTATATTGTGTTCTCTTCCTGTCTTGCTTTCATGGAATCACAGAATGGTTGAGGTTGGAAGGGACCTCTAGAGATCATCTGGTCCAACCCCTCTGCTCAAGAGAAGGAGACTCCACAACTTCTTTCAGAGAAGGAGACTCCACAGCATCTCTGGGCAACCTGTTCCAGGGCTCTGTCACCCTCACAGCAAAGAAGTTCTTCCTCATATGGAGATGAAACTTCCTGTGTTTCAATTTTTACCCATTATCCCTTGTCCTGTCACTGGCCGCCACTGAGAAGAGTTTGGCCCCATCATCCCTACAATCACCCCTCAGGTACTTGAACATGTTGATCAAATCTCCTCTCAATCTTCTCTTCTCTAGGCTAAACAGCCCCAGCTCACTTAGTCTTTCCTCATACGACAAATGCTCCAGTCCCTTAATCATCTTTGTGGCTCTCCACTGGACCCTCTCTAGAAGCTCCACATCCCTCTTGTACTGTGGGGCCCAGAACTGCACACAGTACTCCAGGTGCTGCCTCACTAGAGCTGAGGAGAGGGGCAGGATCACCTCCCTCGACCTGCTGGAGAAACTCTTCTTAATGCACCCCAGGATCCCATTGGCCTTCTTGGCCATGAGGGCACACTGCTGATCCATGGTTAACCTGTAGTCAACCAGGACTCCCAAATTCCTCTCCATGAAGCTGCTTTCCAGCATGTCAACCCCTAATCTGTTGTGGTGCCTGGGATTATTCCTCCCCAGGTGCAGGACCCTGCACTTGTCCTTGTTGAACCTCATGAGGTTCCTCTCTGCCCAACTCTCCAACCTGTCTTGGTCCCTCTGAATGACAGCACAGCCCTCGGGAGTGCCAGCCACTCCCCCCAGTTTTGCATTGTCTGCAAACTTGCTCAGGGTGCACTCTGTCCTGTCATCCAAGTCACTGATGAATAATTTCAATTGCACTGGGCCCAGGACTGATCCCTGGGGGACACCACTGGCCACAGACCTCCAACTAGACTTGGCCCCATTTATCACAACTCTAACAAGAGATATTGCTCTCTTGTTCCCTCTATTGTGTGCTCTCTCATGCTCTCTCGCTCTCTCTCTCTTGCTATTCTGCTCTCTCTCTCACTTCTTTGCTCCTGTTCTCATGCCCTTGTTCTCCCACTCGCTCTCTCCCTCTGTTTCTTGCTCTCTCTCACTCAAACTTGCTCTCATGCTCTTGCACACTCTCTCTCTTTTGCTCTCTCTCTTGATTGTTCTCACTCACTCCCTTTCTTGCACTCATTCTCCATTGCTCTTCTCTCTCTTTTGCTCTCGTACTCTATCTTGGTGTCTCTCCCATTCTCTCTCATTCTCTCACTATTATGCTCTCTCTCCCACTCTCTCACTATATCTATTTTTTCTATTTTCTCTCAGTCTCATGCTCTTTCTTGTTTTCTCTTTCTCTCACTTGCTATTTCTCTTTGTTGCGCTCTCCCTCTCACTCCTCTCTCTCTCACATGTGCTCTGGCTCTCTCTGTTCCACTCTCTCTTCCATGTTCTCACTTGCTCTCTCACTCCCTCTCTCTTGCTTTCATGCTCTCTCTCACACTCTCTCTCTTGCTCTCAATTGCTTTATCCCTCTTCCACTTCCTCTCTTGCTCGCTCTCTCCCTTGCTCTCTCTCGCTTTTGCTTGCTCTCTTATGCTTTTTATTGCTTTCTTTCCCTCTCTCTCCCTCTCCCCCACTCTCTTGCTAATTCTCTCTTGCTCTCTCTTGCTCTCGCGCTTTGTCTCTCCTTTTCACTCCTCGCTCACTCTTTCCTTCACATGCTCTCCCTCTTGCTCTTTTTCTCTTTATCTCTCTCCTTCGCTCTCTCCCCCGTTCTCTCTCTAGCTCTCCATCACTCCCTCTCACTTGCTCTCTTGCTCCCTCATGCTCTATTGCTCTCTGTGACTCTTTTCCTCTTGCTCCTGTGCTCTCTCTCGCTCTCATGCTCGCTCTCCGTCACTCTTGCTCTCTGTCATTTGTCTGTTTTATAACACAGAGTTTTTTTTTTTTTTTTTTTTTTAAGTCTTTATAAAACAGAGTCTATTTTATAATGTGTTTTGCCAAATTCTCTTCTGGCAGAGTCTTTGTGTAACATTCATGCAGGACCAAGGAGTGAGTCTCTAAGATGACTTGTCATGCCATCAGTGTGCTGAAGACATCCCCTTCCCTGTAATCATATCCAGATGGTGCAGTTTTCCCTTTCCCAATGCCTGTTTGATTCATGGACTTAAATAACCATGAGTTGACTGAGTTTCATTTGGAGGTAATGCTTATAGGAAGGCAGGTAAAAAATAGTCATGTTTCATCTCATTCCACTGTTGATAAAGCGGGTTTGCCCTCTTTCAAGAAGTATCATTTTATGCTAGATTTATTAGATTGTGTTGATTCTATGGGATCAGTGTTGAATATAGCTTTTGTATAAAAGGCATGTTGCAACTAAACAACCAATTAGTGTCGAGAATTGTTGACCATCGAGCTGATCATCTTTCTTTAGGTCAATTTAGAGCCTCTTGTTTTGTTCAGGAGGTGGATAGTCCCTTCTCTGGGTATTGCAGGCCTGCTGCTAGTTGTTGCCAGACAATTGTTAAGGGGTTGATTTTTGTTTTATTTTACTTGAGTTATAAATTTGCCCAAAGCTTTATGTGCTGGAATATGTTTTACACATGTGAATATTAGAACAAATTTCTAGTCAAAGATACACATGTGTTTCCCATTGTAATAATCAGCCGTGTGCATGCATCTGAGGATCTGAACTTGGCTTTAAGTGTTTTTCTCAAACAGATGTAATGTATGAATATCTTTCTTTTATTTCCCAGTATGGGGTTTCCTGAGAGGGCTCAGAACACAGTCAACACAGAGAAATACTGTGATTCTTATAGATATTCACCTTCTCTGTTCCATTTCTTGCTCTGCTTTTTCTCTTCTGCAACTATCTTTGAACTCAACTCTTTCTGATCTGGTATGTGGTATGACTGTGTGGGACATCCAGCTAATGAGCTGTTATGCATCTGTTCAGCACCTTAGCCTTGTCCAGCATGATAACTGTCGTAGTTGGGATGCAGCTAGTCCCTGTACCTCAAGGGAGTAACAGTCTGTTAGCAGCTTTGTTTATGTCTCCTGCATTAGAGCACATTTATTCTGCTGTTTCTACTTCGGTAATAAAACCAGCTTAAATTTCATTCTAACTATGTCAAGTTATCAAATAAAGCTACAGCACTGCACTGGTCAGGAAAATGAGAGGCTGGACATTAACATGTTTATAATCTAAATTCTTCCTGTTTTTCAGTTCTAAGGCTTCTGGCATTTTTCCATTTTACCAGTCAAATGTGTGTTTTCAAGACTTTTCAGTTACTGCAGACATCTGCAGATGAGTTATATTTTATAAATCTTGTCAACTTGTTGTCCACCATGACGCCCAGGTCCTTCTCTGCAGAGCTGCTCTCCAGAAGGTTGGTCCTCAGCCTGTACTGGTGTCTGGGGTTATTTCTCCTCAGGTGCAAGACCTTGCACTTGCCCTTGCTGAATTTCATGAGGTTTCTCACTGCCCAGTTGTCCAGTCTATCCAGGTCCCTCTGCATGGCAGCGCAGCCCTCTGGGGTATCAGCTATTCCTCCCAGTTTCATATAATCAGTAAACTTACTGAGTGGGTACTCCATCCCTTCATCCAGGTCACTGATTAATAAATTGAACAGGATGGGACCGAGGTCTGACCCCTGGGGGACACCGCTAGCTATAGGCCTCCAATTAGACTCTGCAATGCTGATCACCACCCACTGGGCTCTGCCATCCAGCCAATTCGCAATCCACCTCAGCATCCACTCATCTAACCCACACTTCTGGACCTTGCCCAGGAGGACGCTGTGAGGGACAGTATCAAAAGCCTTGGTGAAGTCAAGATAGATGACATCCACCACTCTCCCCTCATCTATCCAGCTGGTCATCCCATCATAGAAGGCTATCAGGTTAGTCAAGCATGATTTCCCCTTGGTGAATCCATGCTGACTACTCTTGAGCACCTTCTTGTCCTCCACATGCCTGGAGACAACGGCCAGGATGAGCCGTTCCGTCACTTTTCCAGGGATGGAGGTGAGGCTCACTGGCCTGTAGTTGCTTGGGTCCTCCTTCTTGCCTTTTCTGAAGACTGGTGTGACATTGGCTTTCTTCCAGTCCTCCAGCACCTCCCCTGTTCTCCAGGATCTTTCAAAGATGATGGAGAGTGGCTTAGCAATAACATTCACCACCTCACGCAGCACTCTGGGGTGCATCCCATCAGGGCCCATGGATTTATGGATGTCAAGTTTTCCTAAGAGCTCTCTGACCCAATCTTCCTTTACCCAGGACAAGTCTTCCTCTCTCCAGGCACCTTCTCTTGTCCCTAGGGAGTGGGACTCTAAAGGGATGCCCTTGGTAAACACCGAAGCAAAGAAGGCATTCAGTAACTCTGCTTTTTCTGTGTCTTTTGTAACCAGGGCACCCACCCCGTTCACCATCGGACCCACGGTTTCCCTAATCTTCCTTTTGCCATTGATATATTTGAAAAAGCTCTTCTTGTTATTTTTAACTTCTCTTGCCAGTTTTAATTCCAATTGTGCCTTAGCTTTTGGTGTTGCATCCCTGCATTCCCTGACAACATTCCTATATTCCTCCCAAGGAGCCTGTCTTTTTTTCCACTTTCTATATAGTGCCTTTTTCTGTTTGAGTATTGCCCCAAGCTCCTTGCTCATCCACACAGGCCTCCTGGCCCCTCTGCCCTTGGTAAACAACAAAGCAAAGAAAGCATTCAGCAACTCTGCTTTTTCTGTGTTATTCGTAACCAGGGTGCCCATCCTGTTCACCAACGGACCTACATTTCCCCTGATCTTCCTTTTGCTGTTTATATATTTGAAGAAGTTTTTCTTGTTATTTTTAACATCCCTTGCCAGATTGCGTTCCAAACGCGCCTTAGCTTTCCTTGTTGCATCTCTACATTCCCTGACTATGCTCCTGTATTTCTCCCAGGAGGTCTGTCCCTTTTTCCACATTCTGTATAACGCCGCCTTCTGCTTGAGTATTGCCACAAGCTCCTTGCTCATCCACGCAGGTCTCCTGCCCCCTCTGCCTGACTTCTTACTCAAAGGGATGCACCGCTCCTCAGCGTGGAGGAAGTGCTGCTTGAAAACTAACCAGCTCTCTCGGGTCCCCCTTCCTTCTAGGGCTCTAGTCCATGGGATTCTTCCAAGGAGGTCTCTCAAGAGGCCAAAGTTGGCCCTCCTGAAGTCCATGGTTGCAAGGTTACTTACAGCCCTGCCTCCTCCTCGTCGGATCCTGAACTCCACCAACTCATGGTCACTGCAGCCGAGGCTACCCCCCACCCTCACATCTCCTACAAGTTCCTCTCTATATGTTAGCACGAGGTCCAGTAGCCCACCTCTCCTTGACGGCTCCTCCACAACCTGCGTCAAAAAGTTATCATCGACGCCCTGCAGGAACCTCCAGGACTGTTTGTGCCTGGCTGTGTTGTCCTTCCGGTTGATGTCAGGGTAGTTGAAGTCCCCCATGAGAACCAGGGCCTGTGACCATGAGGCTATCCCACCATGTCTCTGTTATTCCAATGAGAAACCTGAAACCAGGCTGGCTTGTGCCCCTCTTGCTGAGATGGTTCCTGTCATTCCCCACTAGCTGGTGGTCATAAAACAGAGGCCCATGTTCATAGAAGCCAAAACTCTGTTGCCAAGTCCAGCGGTGAAGCCAGTTGTTAATCTGCCCTATCCGCCTCCTCCTCCTTGAATCCATTCCCCTTGTTGGTAGGATAGAGGAGAACACTACCTGGGCTCCCCATACCTTTGACAGACATCCCTAGGGCTTTGAAGTCACGCTTGATATCCCTCAGTTTGCCCATGGCATCATTTGTGCCCACATGAAACAGTACCAGTGGGTAATAGTCAGACTCCTGGACAAGCCTTGGGAGTCTTTCTGTAACATCCTTTATTCGGGCCCCTGGCAAGCAGCAGACCTCTCTGGATAAGGGATGATAAGATGGGAAATCTCTCCCAGTTAACAAAATAAGAGAAAAAAATCAGTCTTTCCCAGGAAACTGGATTTTTTTTCCCAGTGGCCCTTGCATAAAAAAAATAATGAGTTGTTTTCAACAAGTATACACTTGGCTATATTTTTAAAGCAAAAGGTTATTATTCTGATCAGAATCACACACTCAGATCTTCGTATCATTTGCCTGAAAGAAAGAACTAGTTCTCCCAGTTAGATTGCAGCTAAGGGGAATCTCAGCTCCATAATTTCTTCTGAAGGCAAGCACATGAAGGTAAAACTGACTCCCAAAGGGGAAGTATTATTTCTTCATTTGGTGTGAAAGGCCTAAGGATTTTGATGTTCCAGTCATCTGAATCCACTCATGTAGATGTTCTTAACAAACATTCTCCTTACCAAATGAAAGGTTTCCAAGGAGTCCTAGAGATCGCAACAGTCATCTGACCAGTTTAGAAGTCAAATCTCTGAAAGCAATTTTGCAAAAGTTTCTTTAGACTGTGAGTTAGATACAGGTGTTGCTCTGCACACTGGCTGCAGTGTTGTGCTGTCCTTGGCAGCTTGCACACTATCAAACAAGAAACACAATTGCAGGGAGTCTCCCCCCGGCTCAGGAAGATAGCTGTCTCCGCAGTCTCTTCTCTCAGTGGGAATTCGGACGTAGCCATGGTCTCTACTCCGCAAAGAACCTCTGCCAGGAAGACTGTGGTGATGCAAACTGAACCGCCACAGAAGCATGCAGCAGTCCAGGTCTCTGGCTGTGTGGAGTGTCTGAGTCTCTCCATGTTATCAGGGAGTAGCAAAACCAGCACCTGCCTTCTTAGGTGTGAGCAGGTGGATGACCTACTCCACCTGGTGGTGGAGCTGAAGGAGGAGAAACATTGAGGAGCATTAGAGAATGTAAGAAAGAAATAGACTGGTGGAGCTGCATTCTGCAGTTTTCCCAGGTAGTGCATACAGAGAACCTCCCAATTCAATCTGAGGATCCCCTACCCTTTGGCCATAGGGTGGAGGAGGCAGAACTAACAGTATTAAGAGATGAACAAGAATGGAAACAGATCCCCATTTGAGGTGGTAGGAGAGCCCTTTCCTGGCCCACTTTGCCCCCCACAAATGACTGTGTTCAACAGGTATGAGGCCCTGGAACTTGAGGGCCGGACAGATGAGGTGAAGGCCTAAGGCCCATCTAGGGGGTTGTCTAGAGTGAGGTAGTCAAGTCCGCACCTTAAGTCCGCTCCCACTAAGGAGAAACCAAGCACCTGGAAGAAGTGGTGTGTGATTGTTGTGGGTGACTCCCTACTGTAGGGCACGGAGGCACCAATCTGTAGACCTGATCCCTTGTCCAGAGAGGTCTGTTGCCTACCAGGGGCTCAAATAAGGGATGTTGCAAAGAGACTGCCAAGGCTTTTCCAAGCATCTGACTGTTATCCCTTCTTAGTGTTTCGTGTGGGCACTAATGATGCTATGGGGAAACTGAGAAACATCAAATGAGATTTCAGAGCCCTAGGGATGGCAGTCAAAGGTCTGGGTGCCCAGATTGTGTTCTCTTCTATCCTGCCAATGAGGGGAATGGATATGAGGAGGAAAAGGCGGATATTACAGGTGAACAACTGGCTGCGCTGCTGGTCTTGGCAACAGGGTTTTAGTTTCTATGGCCATGGGACTCTGTTTAAAGGTCACTAGCTAGTGGGGAATGATGAGAGCCACCTCAGCAAGAGGGGCATGCGTGTCTTTGTCAACAGGTTGGCCAGCCTGGTTAGCAGGGGTTTAAACCAAGCAAGAAGGAGGAAGGGGAATGTTACGTGGACAAGGCAATCAGTGTCATGCAGCCAAAGTCAGAAGGCGTCCAGCGGGAGTATGGTAGCGGGGAAGTGAGGATAGGAGATGATTATAGAGGGTCCTCTTTCACCACTCCTGGGAAACCTGCAGGCTCGGTTACTTCCCTGAAATGCCTGTACACCAATGCACGAAGCATGGGGAATAAACAGGAAGAACTGGAGATCTGTGTGCAGTCCTGGCATCATGATCTCATTGGAATAACAGAGACATGGTGGGATAGCTCACGTGACTGGAGTGATGTCATGGAAGGTTGTGTCCATTTTAGGAAGGACAGGCTAGGAAGGCGAGGTGGTGGAGTTGCTCTTTATGTGAAAGAGCAACTGGAATGCATGGAGCTCAACCTGGGGGTGGATGATGAGCGAGTTGAAAGCTTGTGGGTAAGGATTAGAGGGCAGGCTAACATGGGAGACACTGTTGTGGGTGTCTGCTACAGACCACCTGACCAGGATGAGGAAGCTGATGAGGCCTTCTACAGACAGCTGGAAGTAGCCTCATGGGCACAGGCCCTGGTTCTCATGGGGGACTTCGACTACCCTGACATCAACTGGAAGGACAACACAGCCAGGCACAAACAGTCCTGGAGGTTCCTGCAGGTTCCATGCCATCCTGGAATCACCCAAGTACCCAGCCAATCATTAAGCCATCTCAATCCATCATGTTCCTGCAGGTGATTCATTCTGTCCTTGAAGCAGGCCTCCACATCTCCCCCTTCTTTATTTAACTACCGCACTGCCATAGCTACTTTTACATGATCAATTAATCAATCATTGAACACATAACAAGAAGCAAAGCAGGCACACTAGCAATAAACAAAATACTGTTATTTCAATAATTAGAAACCTTACAACTTGCATTGACATGGCTAAGCAAAAGCTTGTTTAGTTTGTCGTGTCCTCTTGGTTATCGGGCCTTGCTCGCTGGACCAGGGCCTATGCAGTGTCAGGGTTAACTGACTGGCCATTTCAACATCTTCTCCCATATCCCCCCACCTTTTTTTTTTTTTTTTTTGGTACAGAACGTGGGTTTAACAACAAATTGCATAGCAGAGCCGTATCCAGCTGGAAGTTTGTTTGACTGACAGGTGAATCACGTCTGTTTCACAAGTGTGGTATATATTGTTGGTTAATCCATTTCTTCAAACATGATTTCACCCACATTCCCTGTATTGCACGCTTAATTGATTGTACACCACAAGGAACTAAACAAGGAATAGCAATCATAAGGAGGATAACTGAGGGTCCAACAGTCTAAAAACAAAGATAAAGTCCATTCACAAAAGTTGATGTTTCAGACCAGGTGTAGTGGATAATATCCTTTTCAGAAGGAATTGTGGCAGTAGACAGGTACATCTGCAAGACAAAATCTTATACTATGGCTAATCATTCAATAATACACTTTGTATTCTTGTTAACAACATTTCATTGTGGTGGCACGTTCTTGCTCGTGTTTCATGATCAAAATGGTTGTAAAG
>VWPW01012951.1:0-77424 GCA_013389825.1 Crypturellus undulatus
TATTTATTTATAAAGTTAAATACTTGTTTAAATTATCTGCTATTGATATGTTATTTCTGGACATACTATCTTAACTCCAAATCAAATCAAAACAAAACAAAACACTAAGTCTCTTAGAATCTAAAATGTTTAATATTTATAGAGAATAACTTCATGCTAGGTAATATATTACTACATGCAAAAATATAATCATGGGGATATTTTCAATACAGCAGCAAAAATAATAGATAAGATCAAACTGATTAAGATAATCTAGTGTCCTTTATTTAGCATCTTTTATTGTTAAAAAGAAGGGATGTTCTNCTTCAAAACTTGTCTTTTTAAAAAAAAAAAAAAATAACAGCTCAGTGTTTCAGTTTATTAATTTTATCATAAAATCTCATAGTATTTTTTAAGACCTGCAAAATTATTTCAGAGAATTAGTGTCGATACAAGGACAGTCCTTTATACTTAGGATTTCTGGATCAGTGGTTGCCAGAATCTATGTTTACAATTGCATACGATGAAATGTGATTGTAATCCTCATTGCACGGGATGAAAAAAAATTCATAAGGGTCCAAATACACTGGAATTCACATCCTAATGACATCCTGAGTTTCAGGTGGCCAACTCCAAGGCAGAAATTTGCTATCCTGAGTTATTCACCTAAATATCTGAGTCAACTGAGGAGACGGTAGCTGCCAGTGGGATTTATAACAGCCAGGAGACCAAGTAGACAGATGCAGAGAAAATAATGCAATAAGGGATGTGTCTGAAATTCTTCCTCTCTTGGATTTAGGTGCTTATGAGAGAAAGGAATTTACAGCTTTAAAGTTGCTGCTTCCGTTTGAATGACTTTACTGACGTAAAAGACAATTTCTAGCAGCAGTGATACTGTTCCTCACATTTCATGTAGTGCAAGTGATGGGTGTCACCCAAGAGGGATGTGAATTCAAACAAATTTTGAGTAATGGTCAATTCTGCTTTGTGCTGAACTTAGTGTTGTCGGTATAGCATGGTGTGGCTGAGCCTACTCTGCAAAGGATTATATTGGAAAAGTACTTTGAGGATGCCTAAGCACACATGAAACAAAATATCTGATGAGATTCATTTCACTTAAAATAAGAAGGGCCTCTGAGAATATGTGTTAGAAATTCATTAGGTGCCTAAATAACCTTATTGATGACAGTTTAGGCTCCTTTCAGGTATGTATGCCACAGGCAGATTTTTTGTTACTCTTTGACTTTCAGGCCTCTAAATTCTGTTTTAGTTCTACTGTAGGAACCTTAAGGCTTTTAGAATCTTTTCCTAAGTTATTTGAATTTATAAAAATGATCAAGAATATGCCAAGGATTCAAATTACTTCTTATTTTGCTATGTAGGTGAGTGGGTGGTGATGTTTTTAGATTTTCTCTATTGCTTCATATTCTCAACATATTTATCAGAACAGTATTTAAAAGCATCCATCATTTTCATGACTTCCTTAGCTTAGATTCATTCGTTCATGGTTGTGCATCCAATGACATTAAAATGTAAAGCCAGTATCTTAGGTCTCCCTCACATTTTCTTTGTCGACTTCTTTCTTTTGCAAACTTGTTTGTAACACTACTGTGTCCATTGCTGGGCTTCCCAGTGCAAGAGGGAATCGGAGCTACTGGAGCGAGCCCAGTGAAGGGCTACTAAGATGATTAAGGGACTGGAGCATCTGTTATGTGAGGAAAGGCTGAGAGAGCTGTTCTGTTCTGCTTGGAAAATAGAAGACTGAGTGGAAGATCTTATTGATGCGCTTAAGTATCTGAAGGGGGGTGTACAGTGGATGGGGCCAGACTCTTTGTAATGGTACCCAGCTACAGACGAGAAGTCATGAGCACAACATGAAGGACAGGACGTTCTGTCTAAACATAAGAAAAAACATCTTCACTGTGAGGGTAATGGAGTTCTGGAACAAGCTGCCCAGAGCAGTTGTGAAAATACTTGAAAATACTCAAAACCTGCCTGGATGATCCTGTGCAACAAGCTTTAGGTGATCTTGCTTGAGCAACCCCTAGACTAGATAATCTCTAAAGTCCTTTCCAACCTCAATCATTCTGTGATTCCATTCTGTGGTTCTGTGGAGACCAGAGCTGTGTTTTCCTGGAGTATTTTTAGAGACAGTGTTTGCTGACATTACAGATCTAGCTGCTGTTTTGCATTTTACGTGTGACGTTTATACCCTGTTTGCCAGAGAAGTATCCACAGCTTCTACAACACCCCATTTTAAGATTTCCCAGAGCAATGTGAGTCTACCCATGAGCATAAAGGGCAGCTCCAAGTGAATGTGCTGCTTTATAAAGATTGGAAAGCAACTTTTTTTGTTTTGTCTCATGTGAAGCTTTTTCACGGTTGCAGAAGTGCAACTTGGGGATTGCAGAGGTAGTGGTTTACTGAAGAGACAGAAAAAAACAAATGCTGATCAGCTCTCCAGAGCTAAACTGCACTGTCTAACCAGTCTAACACTTGAAAACCCAGAAAAATAAATCTGTAACCCTAATGTAAGGCTTTAGCTGTTATACAGCTGCCCAGTTTAAGAAATCCTGTATGTTGTTGTTCTCTATGGGCTGTGTAGGTGACTATAGCTATGTCCAGGTGATCTGTTTTCACAAATGTCACATTTTCCGGCAGTAACTTACAACCGTACTCACACCCAAAGTTGTTCTGCTTCCAGATACATGCCAGAAGATATGAAGTGTACTGCTTTTTTTTTTCCCTGAAACTCAAACTTCTGTGGTACATTTTTGCATACTTGTCCCTGTAACAGAGTTCCTCCTTCCTGCCAGCCAGGCTGGTGTTCAGTGGCACGCTGTGATTCAGCAGCACAAGGTGGTGCTCTTGCACTGATGGCATGTTGCTCAACAGTCAACACTTGAAGTGCCCGAGTCTTTTAGTGAAGCTTGGGCTAAATGTGACAAGTTGAACTAGCTGAACCACTCTTTGTGGTTATTTTCCATGGTAATGTCACAGGCGTGCTCTATCAGACGAGATGCCTGCTGAGCCTACCCCACCAGGCACAGCTAGCCTGTGCATCCGTGTTTAAGGATCACAACAGAGGTGCCTCACAACACTGAGGGTTGTCTTCCCGTCTGGAGCAGTCAACACAAAAACAGGACTGAATTTCTTTCATGCTTGCAGTTTTTCAGAGGAAAGAAAATTAGACCCAGAAGATCTGTTCTGTAGACTAAGTATCTAGGCATATCTCCCCTTTTTTAAAGCTAATCCCAATACTCGTCTTTCCAAAATTGAATACTTTGCCATTGTCTCTTACTGGTATATTATGTCCCATTTAAATAAAAGTATTCATCTTTTTACCCAAGCTGTTTTACTTCCTCTCTTTTTCACTTACCCATGGCCTTTTCTCTGAAACTTTTTGGCTCTCAGGAGTGCACATTAAAGTATCTGTGATATCTCAACAGCCCTTTATTTTTGTACCTACAACGCCAGTGCTGGGGCTGTAGAAATTGTTATCTCCTGTAAAGATGATGTCTCAGAGAGCAAGAGAGCGATTGTACGTGGGGGAAAGAAGCTCTGGGACAGTCTTTAAAGGTGATGAAACATCTAATTTTTCTACAGATCTAGCGGGTGGCTCTGATTATAACAAGGTTGCAGAAAGCTATTTCAGGAGATTGGTGCACACAGCAGTCTTGTGCTTAATAAAGGCAATTAGATTATTGAATAGGCCACTGTGAAGCATTTGGCTGTGTACCTTAGTGAGAAATGAATGTCTCTTGCTCTATATTTCTGTAAGCACCCCACTTTTTTAATGCATCCATTTTACTACAAGCAGTAGGCTGTATCCTATAGACACTGCTTTGTAAATGAGATAGCACATTACTAAGAGCTCTGAATTGTGCTGTAATAGTGTTAGTGATTCACAGTTTTAAGCTACAAACCAGCAAATAGAAACCAGTCCTTGTTTTCTGGTTCTCTTTGAAAATCTCTCCTCTTCATATGCTTAGTGATCATTTTAGTGCTCTGAATTTTTGACACATTCTGCAGGCCTAGCTCTTAGCCGCTTCTTGACTTTTTCAATATCATTTCAGTGAAATCAGGCATGAACTAAAATAGTACTATTGTCTGCACTTCATGCACCAGTAATTTAGATGCATGCAAATAAAAATAGCACTAACTTCTACAAGTGTGGTAAGAAAGAGATGACTGCAATGGCTACAGCTGACAACATTGCTTCAAAGAAACACAGAGAAAGTTTGAGCTTGTTGTGGCATTTTGGCAAATGAAAGGAAATATGTGAAGAACAAAGCAGCTTTTCTGTCTTATCAATAGGCTTGCTTATTCCTATGACCACCCCACTCTGGTTTAATACCAGTGTGACAGCATATGCTGTCTTCTCTTGAAATGCTTTCTCCAGCTAAAGGAAAAAATTACTTGTATTTTCTGTGATCTTACCCTGTGGATAAGAGCACTGGAAAGCACTGTGCACAAAATGTTTTCAACTTGATAGGAAAGATGATGTTAATGATGATGCCAATTTTATTTCATCATATATTGGATTCTGTGAGTCTGACTACAAAAGCATCTTGCAGCGATAATGCTGGAAATATAGCTTAGGCTAAGCTTGAGAGTATATTCATAATTAAATTCTTTAGTATAATTTTAAAGTTCAGTGAAGGTATCAGGTATTTTAGTGCATATTGCAACACACTCACATTCCAGCTTAGAGTCATGCTTCATGAAAAGGAGTATAGCATTAAAGCACGTACAACTGTCTAGGCAGTATCACCCACATGACTTTCCTTCTATTATGGGCTTCTAACTCAGGCTACCTCACTAGGCACTCTGTGCAATTTCTTTCTAGGCCTCTTCTTACATGCCAATCCTTCAAATCCACCCAAAACTTAAGTATATCTCTCTGTTTGCACATCATAAATCACACTTACAGCCATCCTCATGAAACAGCTGCATCTCCATATTATGTTCTTGTCATTAATGTTCAGATTCCTGTATGGGTACCACTGAACATACAGTCTGAAGAAAATGATATTGCACTGATTTAAAGGCATAAAAGCTCCATTGGATGCTTTTAGAATCTCTCTCCTACAATGTTGTAGGAACTGATCTAAGACAGTGTTCATTTTCTCAGGAATACATTTTTTCACTCCCCCCAAAAACACATATTTTTTAATTTGCATTGTTTTTTCTTTTTATTGGCATTTTGATATAAACATTGAACTTTAAAAGATTTTAAACTTTTCAAATGATGAGCCATGTTGCATGGATCTTTTTACACTTTTGTTCTGTGCTCATTCATAACATAAAATAGCTCTGTTTTGAAAGGAACAAAAATGTTTTTAGAGAGAGATACTAAGTTCCCAGAATTCCAGATGAAGTCTCTTGTTAGTGCTACATGTTCAGCAGTGAAAACTGGCTCTGAAATGACTAACAAAAGACTTCTAGAAGATGTTAAGGCAATGGTGAAATGAAAAGGTTTTTTCTTTTCATATGCTTATGCAACACAATGCTGTACCAAACGGAGAGTCTAAGCTAACTAAGGTGTCAACAGTAATATTTTCACTCTGGCACATTTCCTCCTCCACTACTCCTGAGACTAATAGAATTTTCTTCTAGGCAGAGGCAATGAGCTGGGGCAGGGAACGTTGTGTTAACACAGTTATTTTGTCTCTTTTGTCTTAACCACCTTATTCAGAAAAGAAGCCCTGCCACTGCCTCTGCATGGCACCACAATGTAGATCATGGTTTTAAGCCCTTTCCAGTGTGCCAGACTACCACTTATTTATGAAGATAAGGGGAATGTGATGGATGTGACATATCTTATTTTTAGTGAGTTTTTTGATACCCATGTCATTCTCATTCAGAAGTGGAGGATATATGGGCTAGAAAAGCAGACGGTTAGAAACTGCTGGAGACTTGGGTTCACTACTAGGCTTGTTGAGCAGCAATCAATGGATTGATGTTCTGTCTGGGTCTGGTAACACAGAGCGTTCCTTAGGGGTGACCATGGGGCCCATTTTGTTCGGTATGTTCATGACAACCTGAATGATTACCTGGAGCGTACCCACTAGGAAACCTGCAGATGAGAGGAAAGGCTGACATGACGACTGGCATGATTCAGTTCAACGTCATCTTGAGAAACTGGAGACCTCCTCGTTCCTCCTTCATCAAGAGAAGCACAATGTTGTGCAGGTATGGTAGATTGCATCATACAGCCTGGGAAGCAGCTGGCTGAGGAGTAACCCTGTCCTGCTGAAAAGGACTTGAGGGTTTTGGTGTCAGGTTTAATACAAACCAACAGTGTGCTCTCACCAGAGATCAGGCAAACGGCTTCCTAGGCTGCATTACAAGCATGGCAAGGGTAACAAGAGATGCTTTTGTCCCCTCTGCTTGACACTGGTGAGATGGCCTCTATGTCTAGTTCTGGGCCTAAAGCACATTACTAAAGGGAGAGGCCAAGGTATCTGGGATAAACAGGAGGCTGTGGGATGATCAAACAGCAGCCCACAACTACAGAAGGTGTGTTACAAAGACCACAGAACCAAATATTTCTTCAGGAGATCCCCAGTGGCAGAAGAGTCAATGACCTCAGCCCATGTCTTGAGAAATTCAGGCTGAACATTAGGAAGTACTTTGGAAGTAGGTACTAGGAAGTACTTCAGTGAGCACTGGAATAAGTCGCTGAAAGCAGTGGAGGGATCTCCATCCTTGCAGGTTTTCAAGACTCAACTAGGAAAAGACATGGCTGACCTAAACTAGCGCTGCCAATAAACTTTGAGCTGCACGTGGAACTAAATACCTCCAGAGGTCCATTAAGACCAGCATTTCTGTGATTCTATGAACTCTCCCTAAAAGGGCTCCTCTCGCAAAACTGAGAGTTATTCCTCCACCTATAATCCTAGAGGGTGATGGGGTAGTTTATTTTCCCTTTATATTGCAAGCAGGCACAGGTCTGAAATGTGCCACTGCCAAGAAGATACGTTTACTTGCCAAAAAGAGAGAAGCATCTTCTGCCACACTCAGCGCCAATAAATAAATAAATAAATGAAGCCATATAACCTTGGCAAGCAGAGAATACAAACTTAGAGCTGGCACTCTGCTAAGGAATCCACTTCCTCTCCTTCACTTGGAACAGTGAAGTGATAATTCAGTTCTGTTCAGAGCACAGCTAGAACAAACTTTGCTCACAATATGCACACTGGGGCATATTGTGGTGATGAGGCTGATCAGTGCATAATCAGTGTTTTAAAATATTATCATTCATAGAATGAAGAGATTTTAATTTTATGGCTGCATGTGAGGATTGCAAATTTTGTTTAAATCTGTGGTATGATTAGAAATCCAGTACTAAGAATAAGGATCCTTCCATAGTGCTGCACACGTCTGGGTCCCATGAGCAGCAATCTGAGACTTAATGAGCTCCAGACTGCAACTGAGCACTTGCTTTCTGGGTGAGACTTAAAGGGAGTTGAGCACCAGCTTAAAAATCTGTCCCTAAGAAAGTCTAAGTTAGGGAGGAAGGTTGATGGGTCAGAGCTGTTTTGTTGGGGGAATTTGGTATGTGGAGACATGACGAGGAACAGTGACTTGTTTGTTCTGGGACAGCGCAAGTCAAAGAGGAGATGAATAGATACAGAACTTCTTAAGTTCGAGTGGTATTTTTAAAAATACATTACATTGCAGCATGTTTCTAACAGAAACAGAATATACTGCTGCAAGAGGCAAAACCAAAACAAAATAATAAAAAGTAGTAGGTTATAAAATTTACAGAACAGTAATGTTAGCCTTCCAGAGGTGGTGGAGAACTGGTGCAGTACAGAGCTCACAGATGTTGCAGCCCTGTCTTGTAGGTCCTGCACAGTCACTTGCAACTTTGCTTTCACTATAACTATTGAGATTAGACTGGGTAAGGAACAAGACATCTCTTATTTGTCCTCTTATTCATTCACCTATGCAAACTAACCTCTCATTTCTAGGAGCTTTACTTTGTCTGAGAATAAAGTGGCTCTCCTTTCCAGTCACAGCTGTACAGTATGATCTCTTAGACCTTAGATTAATTCTTACTGCTATAGCCGTCAATCCAAAATGAGCCAAAATGTATGTTGTTGCTTTTATGGCTCAAGAATACTACTGTCTGGAGTTTTATATGCAAAGAAACATCTCCGGTAGCACACTGCCTATAATTATTGAGAGGTTGCTTAATTTTTGTATTTCTTCCAGAGTTCATTCTAAGTTTTCAATATTTCTCTGCAAGACATCTGTTTTTGGAAAATGTTCCCACTGTTTTTAGAATCCTGTCTTGTGAAGTTTTCAAGACAGATGGGCCTCATCTCTCAAGAAGAAATTCCCAAATCTCTGTTTGGGGAGAAGGAAAGCTGTTATACGTAAGTGCATGAAATATCTTTTGTGTCAGTCTGGTCTCTAGAAGCAGGAGAGCACTATATAGAGTTTATGGGGGGATAAGGTAAGGATGGAGAAACAATGGTATTTAGGAGGTTGCTTGCTCTCAGAAGGTAACTCTTAGAAGATAGCAGTTACCTCTAAGTAGGAAAGCAGAAGAGCAGTTCTGTCTATAGGCAGCCCTTGTTCTAAGACTGTGCACAGGGAACCCTCTTAAAAAAAAAATTCTAGCATTCACTTCATGAATACTTGTACCCTAACCTCAAACTCTCCATGTGACATTTCAGTCACTTTTAGTCACCTCCACTATTCTTTTATCTTCTATCTGGGAGCTGTGGAATGTAATCTGCTTAAGTTCAGCCTCTATAGTTGAGTGGAGGCAGCTTCAGTGAAAGGGGGTAAATAATAACTGTTTTTCATTTAAAAATTGAGTCCTGGCATATGTATACATAACAAAGTGTGTTATGACAAATGCACTCCATTACACTAATTAATGCATCTTTTAGACATATAAACCCTCTCCCACTAAAGTGTCCTCACCATATGCCTAGATCATCGTGGCTACAACATTGTATAGATTCACAATAAACGGCCTAGTGTATGAGATAAGAAATTGATTTCCATCTGTGTAAGAGTTGCCAATGCAGTAACAATGCCCAAAGCTAGTGTATCTTGCCCTCTTAGTATATCTATATTACAGTATAACCCCGAGTGAGCTGCAAGAGGCATCAGGATGTTCGTGACTGCACGTGTTAAAGAAGATATGACCTAATCAGTGTCCAGCCTGAGGGACTGAGGGATGGCTTGAGCTAGCATTCCTTTAAGGTGATGTACCATTATAACAAAATGGAATATTATATTGCACTGCTGTGAAACACAGAATTTCAGGTCACTTCAGCAAACAAATATGAAAACTTTTTATTGTATTTTGGGTGTGTCAGAACACTTCATTGCAATCTAAATCAGTCAGAAATCTAATATAGAGACAAAGAACAAGAAAAAGAGATCACAGAATCGTTAAGGTTGGAAAGGACCTCCAGAGATCATCTAATCCAACCCCACACACAGGGTCACCTAGAGCACGTGGCACAGGGCGGCATCCAACAGGGTCTTGAAGATCTCCAGAGAAGGAGATTCTACAACCTCTCTTGGCAACCTGTTCCAAGGCTCGTCACCCTCTCTGTTAAAAATTTTTCCTTAAGCCTTTCAGTGTTTCAGTTTGTGGCCATTATCTCTAGTTTCCACCAGTGAAAAGAGTCCTTAATTTCCTGTGGAACTTTTGATGCTTCAGTTTGTGGCTGTTTCCTCTTGTTCTGTCAGTGGCCAGCAGTGAAGAGAGGCCAGCCCCATCCTCCTCACTGCCTCCCTTGAGGTACTTGTACACACTGATCAGGTCCCCTCTCAGCCTTCTCTTCTCCAGGCTGAACAAGCCCAGCTCCCTCAGCCTCTCCTCATAGGGCAGATGTTCCAGGTCGCTGATCATCCTCGTGGCCCTGCGCTGGACTCTCTCCAGCAGCTCCACATCCCTCTTGTACTGTGGGGCCCAGAACTGGACACAGTGCTCCAGATGTGGCCTCACCAGGGCTGAGTAGAGGGGCAGGATCACCTCCCTCGACCTGCTGGAGATGCTCCTCTTAATGCACCCCAGGGTGCATTAGATAGCAGGTTAGTGTCCCTCATGAATAAAGAAAATTTTAAGTAAGTTATTTAATTGTAACTATAATAAGAACAAATGGTGAAATGTCTAAGTATCTCGCCTGATAATTGTTTTTTCTCAGCTCTCCTCTTTGAGAATTGAATGAAATATGACATGTCTTTATACTCATTTTTTTGCAATATCTGTACACTCTAAGGCTGTTGGAGTAATTTTAAAGCAGACCTTTCAATTCAAATGCAAAACTGGCATGTAGCCCTTTGATTCAGTTAACAGATGGTGTATGGTATTTATGAGAAGAGTTGTGAAATGCTTTATAGTGTGACTCATCAACTGATAGCTGCATATTAATGGAAAATGGAAGGCACTATCATGTTTACAAGTGTTATATTGTTGAGGGGAACTGGCTCAGCTGATTTATGTAATCAGTGCCCTCAGAAGTTCTCTTTAGAGTATTTGGATTCCTTCTCAAAGTACTGTTTTTCTGGGCCCCAAACCTAGTAACCTTACTGAAAAAAAAATGAAAATATTCCAAACCAGAAATTAGACCTTGGATTCTGAAAGAAATTAGAACTCAGCAATTGCTTACTTACTAGAATTACTTTCTGAATTGGACAGTACTTCTAGTTACTTACAGATATTATCTAGGTAAAAAAATAAAATATGTCTCAGATACATATATACTCATATATATGAACAGTATATGAGATATTAAATGCTAGTTATACCTATCAGAAGACAGTCTTGCCTGTTGTTGGTATGAGTTATAACAAACTTTAGACAAAAACATTTTTCTTCTTTTGACAGTCTTACAGAAATTGTTCTAGAGCAATGTAATTGAATTCTGTTCAGGTATTTAAAAATCTTTATTATGTGTTTTTTGGATGGAAAACTTCATCAGCTATTTCAAGACTTGGAACACTTGTGTGTGCACTTTCAAGTGTACCACACTTGAAAGTGTACCACAAACTTCATGATATAACAATGATCATCCTGCAAATCACTGCAAAACATCACAGGATCCTGCAAATTACTGCAAAACAACTTGCTGTCATTGTTAAAGCACTTATTTCCATGCTGTTATCTTCTGTTTGCTTAGGTTGCTTTTGCTTGCCTTTGAATGGTGAAAGAACCGTAAAGAAAAGTTGCAGCTGGAGTGATATCAGTGGAAGCATTTCCCCCTGTTTTGATTCATGTGATTAAAATAAAAAAAAGTCATAATACAACCAAAATAAAATTACATACCCCATTCTCTCTGGCCTTCTACATCGCACTGCCAGTCTGTAGTCCAAAGGGAATAGCCAGTAATGGGGAGCTGTGCAGGAGAAGGAGGAAGTTTACCCATATTCTTTCTTAGGGTCTGTAAGGAACTAAACCCTACCAAAACATGAAGTATTCCAGAAAAAGGGGAGCTCCAAATCCTCCTCCAATCCTTCACCATCTATACAGGAATTTCAGCTCCATGAAGTCTGAATTTAGGGTAGGGGCATCCAAGAAACGGGAAAGGTCAGGAAACAGAAATCTGATGCAATGCTAGGAACTCCCAGCAAACCCAGGACATTCCTCCGCTGCTCTCAGGTCTGAACAATCCTTATTTAAACTGTCTGGGTTTTACTTTTTTTCCTCCCACAGTTCCCCCTAAGTCTTTATAGGTGCAATGAGATTCCAGGGGGATCTTAGCGAAGTTCTGTTTGTGGCATAGGCAACCCTGTAATGTCTAGCGGCAAAGGTTGGAGGCAAATGTGTAATATTGGAAGGATATTGCAACATGCCTCTCTCTACTCTGATATTTGTACTTTGGCCATGAGGTAAAGTACGGAAGATATATAGAAAAATTATTACAGGTACTGGGTATGCACCAGCTCCCAAATAAATACCAATAAACCAAGTGCTAAATTGCTCACATTTGGCTGCTATTGCAGGCAGGTCTGATGCCTCCTCCTCCTTGCAGCCCTCCTTGGCTCTTCGCTTCAGGTACAGAGCCCCCACCTCCCTAGCAAGGACTAATACAAGGGACTTGGATTCTCCATAGTCAGGTCCAGAGGCTGTTTGCCTATCTATTTACCTACATGTTTAGGTAGCCTCTCCAAAAGTCAATGGGGTTGTTATAGACAAGGAATTATTATTGTGTTTGACAAAAGTGAATGCTATATCTTGCAATACTAGGGTTTCAGTAAAGCTCTAGTCATCCAAACAGATGTAGCACATAAAAATGAAATGATGTTGCACATAAAAAATAAATGATGATTTGGTCAGCTCAAATACGAATTTGCCTTAAACCCTCCTTATTATGCCTTTGTTTTCACCGAGCTACTGCTGTTCTTAAAAGAAAAGAAAAATCTTTATGCTGACTTTTAAAAACAGACAAAACAAAGTGCAAACTATACAAGAAAGAGCAACAAAAAAGAGGCTGGAGAAGCAGATTAATGAGGAGGAAAATACACACCTCTTGGCTAAGCAGTTGCTCACAGGTGATGTGATAAGTCTACAAATATTTGTAGGCTGTAAATACTGAGGAGGAACAGGAATTTAGTATGACACAGCCAGGCATAATCAGGACTAGGAGGGGAGAAAAAGAATATGTTGAGAACTGAGAAAAAACTTGCCAATGAGATGTGAGAAACATGTGAATTAATAAATGGCACATGTCCTGAGGGAAGCATCTTCGTGTTGGTAAGTAAATAAACTGAGAGAGATGACAGGACTGGAACTGCTGTGGTTGTAAGGTGGTGGCTTGTTAAAACTAAAGCTTTTAATGTAGCAATGCTTGGCTTTAAATATCCATCTGGCTGTGTGTGTTTAACGGAGCTGGCAGCCTGGGAATTCCCCAGGTCCTGCGTGATTCCCGCAGGCCCTGCTGTCCCCATCGTGCTGCAGCCGATGCCGGCACTCCGGAGCTTAGTGCCAGCGCCCAGGTGTCCGCGCGGAATTGCAGGCGGGCTGTTCGGCTGCAGCATAGAGCTGGATGGGGAGAAAGGATATTTAGCGACTACAAAGTTAGAATTTAGAAACAGAAGTAGTTTCATTGAAACAGCAATTTAAATCATAGACTAAAGCTAAACATTTTGTATTATAACCAGTTCAGTTTGTATCCTACATCCTGTCTGTGAGGGAAAGCAATTCTGCTCCGGTAAAGTTAATACTGTGCATTAATAAAGGTAACGCTGAGATGAGCGTGAGAGGAGCGGGGTGACGAGGCCTTCACATCTCACACTTCAGCTTGGCAAGGCCTGCTTTAGCATCGCCGTGTTTACTGCTTTCCCTTCTCAGCGTGCTGCAGCTTGTAAATAAGCTCTCAGAACTACAAACAAACCTACAGACGTTGTTCCCTGTGCTAATGCCCTGACTTTGGACTTTGCACACTACTATTGCTACACTTTCAGTCTGTGCTAATGCACACGCAGTTTCCTACCCCCTGGTTACGCAAGAAGGTGTAGCACAGGGCTAGCCTGAAAGCTGTGGGCGCCAGGACTCTAGGTGTATTTCTAAATAGTTTGGATTCAAGTGTTGTCAGGTCAAGCAGTTTTGAGAAGAAATGTTCACCGTCACCGTCAGGCGCACAGGGAGCTGTGCAGGGAGCTCGCTCGGCCACACAGGGAGACGCAGGGCTGAAAGTGGGGACAAGCGTGGAGCAGGGAGCATGGGGGAGCGAGGAGTGGGGGGAGAGAGCGAATATCCCCAAAACACCGGAGCCCCTGAGCCCGCAGGTGCTGCTGGGCCCGCATGTTCTATGAGGAGGAACTGCACTGTGCAGGGTGGGTTTTCCATGTGCGTGTTTTTGCAAGGATGAAATTTGGGATAAAAAGCCATAAATAGGATCAGAATACGAGCTAAGAAAAAAGTCATAGTTAAAACAATGGGGGAAAGAATTTCAGGCAGGGTGAGGGGCAGGGCCACCCCAGCCCCGCGCTGCGTTTCCCCCCCAGCAGCAGCAGCAGCATCAATTTGGCACCACGGTCACAAGGAGCATCTGCTGCCCGTGACAGGCTGCGGGGAAGCCGCTTTCCACACGTGCTCCCAGGTCTTCCTATTGGCGCGCGCGGCAGAAGGGGCCGGTCCTTGGAAAGCAGCCTCTGTGCCTATGACAGATTATGTTTTTATGCAAGAAAACAAACCCGGGATATCTGATGGACTGCATTATCTTTCCAGACAGCTGGGAGCTACGACTGCAAAACAAGAAGTTTTATGCTTAGACTTCCAAACTGTGAGTGGAATTTAAACATCAGTTAAACTCCTACTTTGTTCTTTTTTTTTTTTTTCTTTTTTTTTCAGTGTGCAACTTTGCATGGAGTAAATCTGCCTGCATAATAACTTCTCATTTTCAAGCAAGTTGTTGCAAATTCTCCTCAGATGAAATAATTATTGCTTTGGAAAACTTCACAAAGTGTTAGCTGCATTTGTGGCAGGACTAATAAATGTATACTGGGAAGCAGGATGCTCTTTTCGGTGAATGCAATTAGTCTGGATGGAAATGGCTTCAAATTATCTATGCCTGTGGCAAATGTGTTTGAGCAGGGCTAGTGGTGCTGAGGGAGGCTCTCCCAGGAGACATCAGCACATGCCAGGCTGGTCTGTGTGTCTTTGTCGCGAGTGTCATTTGGTGTTTGCTTGTGTATGAAGAGGGATCAGGCTGAAATCTGCCGTGACCGTCGTGTGGCACTGCGCTCCCTAGATGGGAAATCTGGTGGTATCAGGTGCTGGCAAGCTGGCCAATTAATGATGATCGTGGGAGATTAGTGTCTGCTGCGATGCAGATTTTCAGAAATATTTTTAAACAAAAGGTTAACTACTACTTACGAGTGCACAGGATAATTACTGTGGGAGCTGAAACATTAATAAACTGCTCTTTCTTGCATATGTTTAGATAGGAATAATGAAATAGTTTGTCTTGGGGGAGCTCGAGGGACTGATACTCACTGAAGAGTCCAAGCCAGGAACGCCGAGCAGGCAGACTGGGGCTCCAGACTTGTGATGTTTTCAGGTTCCTGTGGGAATTGTCCAATGACTGATACAATCCTAGAATGTTATTTGACCTTGAGTAAAAAGAGCTGCATTTTGGAGCTTTTCTTGATTCAGGAAGGTGTTGTTAAAAGCTGGGATGCAGGCTTTTATAAAGTTTTAGATCCAGACAAGGTTGTTACGCAGTTCCTTCCAGCTATCCAAAACAATTCTACATCCTTCCTAATTTGACATGAATTTTCAGTAAAAAGTGACCACCTTCATATTTCTGTTCTTTGGCAAGTACATTATGTCAGTTTATACTCATATTTTTGCAGAGTTGGGTGAAATTCAAAGGTGATATGAAAGGAAGGAGCAGTGGTGTGGCATTGCTAAGTAGGTGCTGCAGAGGTCCCAGCCTGTAGCACTGGAACCACCATCATTAGTCCTGGACCTGGGCACCTCCACATCAGGGAGCCCCACAAACCAGAGGAGTTGTCACAGGGTCCCACTGGTCTGAGAGCTACTCCAGATTCGGACCTTCCCATATACAGTCGCATTTCTGTTGAGTTAGTCGGACAATCTAACCTGGAACACCTACCACCTTCATACAGCAGCGAAAGCGGCAATTCATTTTGTTGCCTCGAGCAAAGTAGATGTCAATATTTCTTTACCAAATGAGCTGATGTAGTACATTTATATCATCTTGGCTTTTACATCCTGTTGTTGCAATAGTTTTGTTACACCATTGGGATCTCTTAAGTCAGATTTACAGCATCATCAGGCCACTGAGTGAATCTGAGCATATTTGAAGTAATATAGGGATGCTAAATTTCTCTTATTTTCATTCCTTTCCTCTTTTTTTTTTTTTTTTTTTTTTGGATCACTGTAGCAGGGAAACTCTGGTTTTGTCTGCCAAGCCAAAATACAGCATTTTTCTAAAAGCTGAGTGTGGTGCTGCCACAAAAATACTCCTGCAGAGAAAATCATGAAATTCAACATGATTCACCCAGAGAGCCCCACCTAGTTGATCTGAAGAGGGAACCCTAAATGGAAGAAGTCTTAACCCAAACTGCCAAAAAAGTATAAGGAAATGGTATTCTGTATTGAACAAATTGTAATATTCTTATTTCAATAACATTAAAATTAAATCTCTATCTTTTTTTCTCATTTTTTTCTAAAAACAAATTAGTGCGAAAAAAAATCTAAACAATAGAACTCCCAGAAATGTTTTTCAGTTGCATGTCTTTTAAAGGCTAATAAAGTCCCTAAATTGGAGGGTCTCAATAACCCTCATGATGTAAAATGCTTTCCCTTCCTGTGATATGGTCTAGCTCTTTTGTTCCCTTAATTTGACAGTGTTTTCCCTGCTAGCAAGTGCTACCTACGCACAGTGGGCCAGATTCTTAGCCACACAAGTATGAATAAAGAATAACTTCATTGAAGTCAATGGCATTACCCTGGCTTCATTCCAGCTTGCCTGGAATTGGAATGTGGCTCCATGTAACCAGCTGACATCTGTGCCAGGCTGGGCTAAGAGGTAAACAAAGACGTACTGCATTTATATGCATATGTATATGTATATATATATATACAGCATTTGTAAATTTTGCTAGTAGAAATACTCTTCTTGTGCTGCCGGCTCCCTGTTGTGCTTTAAGTTCTACCTTTGCTTATTCCAAAAGAGAAGATGAAACAGTATAATGTCAAGCCTATTTTGCCCATTTTTCTTCATTTTTTTTCTCTTCAAATCACGCAGTTTTTCATAATGGTGTTAAATTCAACTACTTGTTGTCATACCCTGTCCAGACCTTTGGCATATACCTCAATCAATAAAGTGCATGTGCCTTCATTCTGCTCTGAAAAACTTGTAACACTGTTTTAGGAAACTCTGTTCTTGCTGTGAAAGTGCTGCTCTTTGAGATCTCCTAGAAGCTGTTTCCAAATTGCTGAAGGAATTTTTGCTTCCTCTTCTGCTTTATAATGATAACCACATTGTTCCCATAGCCACCTACACAGAAAAATAATTCCCAGGTCTTTGTCGCAGAGAGACCAACATGATTATTTTGTACTGTAGGTGGGGTTTCCTAATGACGCCTTTGATTTCCCTGTTCTGCGTGCTAGGATATTCCAGAGTTGCTGCCCTAAAGACAGCAGAGGTTTTGTGTGGCTATCTGGACACTCCGTCCTATCTCACGAAATTTATCCCAAAGGAATAGGTTGGCTGTGTTTCAGATGGGAGAGGCAGTTTATCATTCCACTGCTGGTCAGAGAAAGGCTAACAAACTGAATTCAGTGATATTTGTACCAATGACACTGCATCTCTGCTAGTTCAAAATGCCAACGCTGTGAACGAAACGCCTGATCTTCGGGGGAGGACTCCACCTAAAGTCTGCCATGAGGCTCGTTTCCTGCCTCCACTGAACGGGAGACAAAAATGAATGCTCTAATTCCTAAGAAGTTCATTGCAAGTGCTACCAGTGACACATCTCTAAATATTCAGCATCACCAAGAAACACCCTCTAAGCTGACAAGCAGGAGTCCCCACTCTGCTACGGTACTCCACAGGTTCCTAGAATGAAGTGCATTTATATCTACCAGTTCACAGGGGATTATATGACACTGAGTTTCACCTCTACTATAGCTAAAGTAGTTTCTCTTGAAGTACATTTTGTCATTACTTGGATATGTTTGTGCAGTGTGGGCAGGTTCTCCATAATAGTGCTGCATTACTCCAAAATAACCAAGTCCACAATTCTTTCTGGATGGACACATTGTTTGCCTGTAACACAAAGTATTCATCTGATGTATGCATCCTAATTACATTTTTTTTAAGATTTCTAAAGTGGTTAAACCCTCTCTCATGTTTATAATTCTGTTGCCTCTGATGCCGATGACAAGAATGTGTCCCAAGTTCTTATCTTAAAAGAAATCATTTCAGTAAGAAAAGGGAAAAATATCCATCTGATTTTTTTTAATGAATAATCTATTTCCAGGTATGCATTGGTGAGATAGATAGGATATCTGTTAGATAGTTAAGTCAGTAATGACTGTGAAAGGAATGATGAAGAAAAAGAGAAGCTGTGGCCTAGCATATCTGACAAAGTGCTTGCAATCTGGGAGGTTTGTGGACAGAAGAGAGTTCTTGGCTGCAATGCTTGTAAAATTATTGGTTTGCAAGTCCTGAGAAAAAGTGTAATTCTACAGTATCACATCTTTGCGCAGTTGGGATCTTGAGTGATCTGAAAGAGATGTTCAGAGTCTGTGTGAAAAAATGGATTTTACAGGCAACAGAAAACACACTGGAGTCATAGAGGCTTGTTTTAATACTACACAAACACTCTTGAAGCTGAAAATGAGAAAGTACAAAAACTGGCAGAAGGGCAGATGATGGTATGAGTAAGAATCTGGTACCTTTGATGTTGTTTGTTACCCCTGTGCTAAGTTTTGTGCCTTGGGGAAAATGAATACTACTTTGTTTTGAAGACAAATTAAGGTACCTTAATTAATGCATAATACATTGTTTTGAAGACAAATTAAACTGAGTCGATTAAATTGCTGGTTGTGGGTTCTCAGAGAAAAGGTGTGTGCATATGCCAAAGGCAGCCACATCTTTAGGGATTTAGGGTTCATACAACTGTAAAGGGCAGAAGCGAGGAAAATGTTGCCTGTATCCAAAGGCAGAACTCCAGAAAAGTTAGAGGACCGAACAACGCAGTTGTGTTGTTCCTAAGGACTTTACAGCCATAACTGATTTTTTTCTACATCATTTAAAACCCATTTCTGTCACAAGCTTCTTAACCATAGAGTGTGGCCTGCATGTATCCAGAGTCTTCCTGTAAGCCAGAAAGACAGAGCTGAAAAAGAAAAGCCGTGTTCTTGCCCAGCAAATGAAGAGGAGCAGTTTACAAGTTGTATAGAGCAAGCAACTCGGATACTGTAAGACATATCTGTTCTTCTATAGAGAAAGGACTAAGGCCCTTTCCCTCGCTTATTATTCCTATGACAAATGGAGGAACTAAGCACTTATAAAAATAGTGTGGCTAAAGACTTAAGTGTGTGAGCAAACAAGTGGGACTGACTTTAACATTCCAAAGTGGCCAAAGAAAAAAAAAATGGTAAGCATTTTGAGTATCATCTATAAGAAATTCAAACTGAAATTTTCAAAAATCAAATCTATTTTGCACTCAATGAAGTAAATTCAAAGGTCTCAATTTGTTAGCAAAACATTGTTGTCCCTTCCCATGATGTCCTCAACTTGTACAGACAGCTAATAAATTTGTAACTTTCCAAGAAAAGATTTTGTACCTGAATGACTAGAATGGTCACTAGAGCGACTGTCTCCAAAGCTGCTGTTGTGCTAGGCCTTCTGTTCACAGAATCAGTGGAGGTTGCTCAAAATGAGACTTATTTGAAGGTTGCTTTAATTTCATTTAAATATTTCTACCTACCCATCATCCATCATAGCAAATTCCTCCATTTCCTCTCCTCCTCTCCAGTACACATTATGTCTTTATGCCTGAGGAAAGTCATTCTTTTTTTTTGTTTGCTGCACACTTACATAGCACAACACAGCTTGTATATGTGTATATACATGTGTATTTTGATACAGTTTACAACTTGTAGGTTCTGTTAATATTTGGGTTCACTGTTTAAATCTTTACATATAAGTAGTGTATGTACATGTGCCATTAAGGCTCTCAATCATACTGACATGAGAAAAATCCTGACATGAAAACACAAACCAATATCCAACAAAAGAAATCCTTCTGCTTTCCAAATGAATGTCAATTGTAGGGTCCATATGCATATGCATATAAATATGTGTCTGCATATAACAAATATGTTAAATAGCATTTCAAAAGCATTCTTAGCTTTTAGAATAATAATAGATAAAAAAAACAGTTTTAAAGATACTCAAAGCTTTATTCAAGGATACTCAAAGCTTTATTCAAGAGAGGGGACAAATCCTGAGTTTTAATGGCTAGTACAGAAGTAGGAGTCAGGAGGTCTGAGGTTTCTTCCTGGGTTTTTCACAGCCTTCCTGTGCGGACAAGTCAGTTAGCTTCCCTTATGCCTCACGTGTTTTTGCAGGTATCTAGTAATGGAGATGCTTTCTTAGAGGGTTGTTATGTAGTTCGGTTCACCTGTATCTTTAAGAAATTCTTCTGATTTCACACAGGAAAAGGAGAGACAAGTGGACATAGTCACAAGCTCCTGAGAAGTGCTTTTGTTTTGAAAGAGCAGGGGTATTCTGATGGCAGTTCTAAACACTGGAGATTTTCCAAGTTAAAACACAGGAAAACAGACAATCTGAAGCAAAAAAATCTTTATTGTTAACATGGCAGCTACATCTATGGCACCTACATTTGAAGAAAGGCAGAAAACTGAATCATTTAGTATTTCATACTTTTATTTGTTGCTTATTCAGCATTGCCAACTTTTACCATTTTATAATGGGTTCAACAGAATTTAAGACTTTGTATTAAATTTGATATCTTGAATTAAAACATTCATTCTTGGAAACAAGTGAGGATTTGCCTTTTTTGTAAGGTAGGAATTTAGCCTTTATGTTATCCAAGAAGTTCCATCTCGAAAGAAAATCAAGGCAACTGAAACGCAATAATTAAAGGAAGTATAAACCTGCATGATTTTAAGTACTTTGTAAAAGTGCTTTATAAAAGGTGGCTGGAGCAGAGAGTTCAGCTTAGGACTTTGGAAATTTGGGGTTTGGCAGCGTTGCACATTCACTAAGGCTATTGGGAATGGAGTTAATATGCAGTTGAGGTGCTCTCAAACAGTTTGTAAAGTCTTCAGAGTTCCCCTTGCTGTGTAATTCCTGCGTTTGAAACACTCTGCACTAAAGCACAGTACCCCTGCACACATCTGAGGCTGGGGAGGAAAGACAAGGATACTCCATCTCATGTTGTTTCAAGAGGATAATCACAGCTAGGAGGAACGTGAGTATCTTTGTTGGAATTTGGCAGAGGTTAACATCTAAAATATTACAAAATGCCATGGGAACTGTGATGCCCATGTTTGATGAGCCTATCGGTATCAACATATTCTAACATGCCTATGCTGACGGGATTTCATCATGTTGTTTGCAGTAACATCGAGGGGTTAGGCTCTGCTGTGCCAGCTGCGCACAGGCACGGTAGTACTCCTGCCTGGCATGTCTGTACATCCCACACACAGAAAAAGAAACAAAACTTTGACCTCAACTTAGAGGTGCTTCAAGCAAACCCGCCCCGCTGCAGGGGTGGAAGGAGGTGAAAACCCAGCCTGCCCGTTTGCAGTGCTAAATCCAGCGCTCCTTTGCGCAGCCGATTGCCAGGCCCAGTGGAGGAGCCCCGCGTTGCACATTGGACACCATTTCACTCAGTAACTCCATCACACCCCTGAGGAACTCAGGTGCCAACTTTAACACCTTAAATTGTGCTGCTAGGATCAGGATCTGTGATGTCTCCAGCGGGTGTTTGAGTCAAGCGGGCTAAACCCAGACTTTTTAAATGAATAAGTCATTAAAACTAACTAGGTGACATTCCCTTTTATGCTTCTGGCCCCAGATGTCTATCATCCAAACAGGGATTAAACAATCTTCTAGAAGGGAGAAGATGGAATCCCAAATGATGGGATATTTTACATATATTATTTGCATGCACAACTCACATATATGGTCAGGAGCAGTGATTTCAGAGTGCTGCCAGCCTGACAATCCAGTACCAAAGCAGAGGCATGCCTCTTCCAGGTTGTAAATCCAATTTTCTCAAATATTGAAGTTGCCAGTCTACAAATGATACATTTATTCTTCATTGGTGTTGTCCACTGAGGTACAAAGATCTTGCAATATACACCTTGCCCCATTTTAATTTCGAAGTTGACTTCCATTTACTTTTCCCCCTGACCTTAAATTGCCAAATGCTTCTGAGAAACATCTCCATGGAACTGGGATGGCACTCCATGCCTCCTGCAAATGTAAATTAACTAATCTTGCAGGAGTAATTGACAGAAAAGTAATTTCCCTTTATCATGATAAACAGTATTGCAGCATAAGAGTAATGACTACAATTTAAGCAGCTATGATTTGTGCATTGAGGATCTCTCACCCTGCATATCACACACAATGAAATTTAAATTGCATTTTTTTCTACATCTAGCTGTTTATAAATAACACTGCAGTTACAACCAGAGTAGTCATTTTTGTCACCAATTTGTAATCATCACTCACTGTTAGAACAAAAGATCTAGTTAGCTGATGGTCTGTGCAGTAAATAGAGGTCAAAATACTCTTTTTTTACACTAAATCTTTGCTGAAAATGGGACCTAAACAATGGGACCTGGATCCAAGTCAAGCATAATTGACTTGAAAACCTAAGCAGGATTTACATTTAATAGCTAGGATTTCTTTTGATAACTGGCAAATCAAACAGCCTGGCTACAAGTCTCCTCAAACTCTATCATATAGATTGAAATTTAATGTGGATTTCTGGATTGAACCTAACTCTGACACTCGAAGACTGTCCCTATAGATGTGTGCCATAAACTCTGTAGCTTTGTATCACACTTGGGGTTTGCATCCGCTGCACAACCATCCCCTCCCGTTGTGCAGCGATCCCACTTGCTTAGTGCTGGAATCTTTTCTTTACTGGTAGCTCACAGCATTGATCTTCCTCTCAATAGAGAGTAAGTCAGGGACACATCTGCTCGTGTTTTGGGTCATGACTATTTTTGCATCCAAACAGCATGATAGAAAAGAGGAGCAGCCTGAGCTGGAGCACTGACCCGATCTTCCTGCGGGGTCCGAGCTCCAACTGAGTCCATGTTTTACTAGAGGGCTTTAAGTTTGGCTGTTAAATCTGTGAGGCCATTTCTTAATAATGCTTGGAGAGGTTAAACCAGTCATGTAACTGCTTCATAGACATCACCACGCTGAATTTCAGGGATGGGTCTCAGCCAAATCACAAGCCCAGATCCTTCAAATTCCTGTGCTAATTCCTGCCTAAGGACAAGGGGGACATACAGGCAGGGTGGACATGAGTTTTTACCCTGCAGAAGTTGATACCAGAGCCACAAAAAGGTGGCTTAGAAAGGTGCTAGGGAAGCGTGCTGGTCTTCAGTGCTCGTCTTTCAGCTGAGGTTTCACAGGCACAGCTCTAAACTTTCAGCTTTTCCTAAGAAATGCTCAGCCCAAGAGGTCCACCACTACCCAAATGTTTAGAGAGTGGAATGTAATAACACATTTTATTCGTATATTTTAGAAATATCTTTGATTGCTCTGCATTCAAGACATTGCCCTCTAACTCCTTACTAGTTTTGCAGTAGAAATGGGTCTCAAGAGAGGACTTCAAAGAAGAAAAAGTATGTTAAGGTGAAGTGTAGGGTAGGTAAAGCAGATATAGGAGCTGACATAAAGAAATGCAGAGTAAAACAGGCAGGGGCAGTGGGATGTGATGGGTTTTAACTCAACTACATGGAAATGATCATCTACTACACTTTTATGAGCCAGGTAGAAATAATCTTAGGTAGAGATAATTTGGCTTCAGAGTAAATACAAGCTCTGCTGCATGCTCCTCCTGGTAATGGGATCATCTACTGATGCAGAGAATTCTTTTTTGCTGCAGTTCATAATCTACATAACACAGCTGTTTATGTGAGACATAAAATACCTTGGTTTTCCAATGGCCTTCGCATGAAGAGTGCCAAGGATCTAAAAGATCAGTAGAAAAAGACTGCGTGAATTATCACCAAAAACCCAAAGAGAATATTTTATGCATACAGGACTTCTCTGCACTTTTCTTGCCCATGTTTCTAATACTGACCTATTCTTACTGCTCCGCAACTATGGGAAGAATGGATATCTCAACTGACCAACGCTGATGAAGGAGTAAAGGGAATTAACCAGACAAGGAGCAGATCCCCATGCTGCTAAAAAAAGAATAGATGTTGATTAGCAATTTAATGGAAGAAATATTTTCATATGACAGTTGTAGAAACTTTCATTTGAAAAGAGAAAACATGAAATTTATCCTGAAAACATATAATTTGAAACTGATTTTAACTGAAAGTCACTATTGTAGAGCAAACTGGAAACCTTTTACTGGCCAAAGTATTTGAGGTTTCTCACTAACTGAGACCAGCATATTTGCTTCAATCTGAGCATAGATGTTTTGAGTCAGGAAGTTTTTGATAGAAATCTGCCAATTACCTTTGCAGTATTACTGGTATCCATCTGCTTAGCAATGACTCTGACTTTAACCATGCGAAATATTCTACTACCAAATGCTCCAGGAGAACCATGTCTCTGGCACAACCTGTATTTGTCGGATTGTGTATTTAATACCTTGTTATATCTCAGACCCGATAGAAGTTAGTTACTGAAGTTTTTCTAATTTTATTCAATGCCCAGATTAAAGATTAGACCAAATTAAGTTTTTTCCTGAAACCAGCTTCACAGAGGTTTCATCGTCACCCGAGATTTAGATTACCTCAGAGTTTGTGTCTGGCAATCAGTACATTTCCAAAATGTTAAGAAAGTTATGCCTTGATTTCACATCCTGCTGTGTGTTGATGCTGATGGGAATTGTGCCTGTGGCCTCAGAAGGAACAGTGCAGTCCAGGGCTCTGGCGTCAGTGTGGGATCTGACCACCAGAGATCATGTCTTCAGATCGCCAAGAAAATGATGCAAATAGGCCAATACTTGTCAGTGGTGGTTGCAGCTCTGAGGTAAATGGGAGAGTTTGACTCCCATTCCCTTTTCCTCTTTCTCCATCAGACTGTGTGATGGAGGGACACTTAGGCAATGCAACTGGGAGCTGGGAGAATATTATTTACCCTGTGAGACCATGCTCCCCATGAGAGCAGATCCATGTCTTTCCTTCAGCATCCACAGGAGATGCTATGAGGAATATGAAGTTCTCAGAAGAAAGGCAGGGCTTAGAGACCATTAGCTTAATTCTGCTGGTTGCGCCCATAAGTGCATCCCGTAACTCTCTCTCTCTTTTTTTTTTTTTTTTTTTTTTTTTTTCCTCCTTGTGAGAGATCTCTGGCCAAGTTAGCCAAGGAGGCCCGCTCATCTTGGATATGTTATCTGGCTACCAGCTCTGGGGCTGAGTCAGCATCAAGGGCTTGCTGAGCGGAGCTAGCCAAGGAAGGCCTTCTGAGCAACCCAACCCTCGCACGCTAGCAGGGTAAAGAAACAGAAAAAAATCAAATTCAGAACGAAGGGGATAACTAGGACAACTTCATAGTGATAGTGCTGCAACACATAGCAATACAGCTGAGGAACAAATTAATGTCCAGCCTTTTCCTCTGCCACGGCAGCGCTCTCCCTTGCATTCTTTTGCCATGAGTTCAGCCTGTATCGTTTCTCCCGGTTGATGATTCCAGATTAAGCGCTAGCTGAGAGGAAGCAGAGTGCAGGGGAAGGTGCTGATTGCAAGCGAAAGCCTTTGGTAGGTTTCCCAGCACTAGGCTCCGGAGACCAAGAGGTAGGGCTCATGGCTGGGCAGGGGAGGCTCTGCAGCTGCCTGGAGGTGGGAAAACAAAACTTTTTTTTTTTTTTTTAATATACTGCGAATGAGAGATCAGGGTGGGTCCCTACAGCTGGAAAGACGAAGGGCAAGCGGAGGTCAGGGCTATTACCTTCAGCATTCAACAGATGTCCTCCAGCCTTCCTGGAGATGACTGTTACAAGAGTGAATAGCCCTGACCGCGCTCTTAGACAAGACTTGTTATGTCAAGAGGACTTTTCCTACCTGCACAGCGATGGCACTGGCAGCCAGGCTGCTTCAGCCCCTTCTTATTCCAAATTTGGCTGTGCTAAGGTTGGAGAGATAAAATGACAGCAAAAAAACAACAGAGCATAAACACAGATGTAGAAGCAAAAGTCCTTCACTCACTGAACTGGCGTCAGATGAGCACAAAACTGTGGGGCACTATAACTGAAGTTATAGACTCTACGAACTACCTGTGAATGGAAAGCAAGAGAAGCAGACAGTCTGGAAATTGAAATTGCTGCTGTCTGCAGGGCAAAATGTCCACAGTCAGCCTTGTAACATGTAGGGTTTGATAGGTAAGGTGAGTTCCAGCTGGAAGGCCTTCCCGGAAAGACCCTCTGTCTGGGTATGTGAGGATTGGGTATACAACCACAGGTTGATCTTTGGAAACCAAGATCAGAACGCGTAAGTTTTGAACGGTTTTAACTGAGATAATTCAGGGGACAACTGAATATTGCACTGAGGAAGAGGCACCAAGAGCACTGGTGGCTTAACATTACCAGTGTTTGGCCTTCACACAGTAAGATATAGGAATAGTCAGCCTAAACAGGTGCCCTTTGAGTGGCTACTTTGTCACAACAGCAATAAAATGACAGACAAGAGACTATCCAACAATATTTTAGTGACATTGCACCTAACTTCAAGCATATCAGTAACCAAATTACATCATGTTTTGGGTGGGAGGGGCAAATTATTTGAATAATTTTCTTTAGGAAGACTGACCTGCCATTTGCCTTCAAAATAATGTCTAGCTTCCCCAGACTTGTTTCCTGCACAGGCTCAGGCATCTGCTTTCTGTTCTGGCCTGCCAGTGGCTTCGATATTTTCTTCATCCTCTGGATTTTTCTGCCTCTCCTGTCTGATACCTCCCTGTACCTAATGCATGTGTCTCACATTGACTGCGGCATATTCGCTGAATTCAGGTTCTTCGTTCGAGCACTTCGCTGCAGAGAGCTCTCCAAGGAAAGCTGCCCCGGTGCTGTGGTCAGTCTCGCTTACAGGAGAGCGCATCCGCGCGGGGTCTGAGCACCGCTGCTTCACGTCTCCCTTCCTTGGTGCTGCTCCTCCACTCTGCCCGGCCTCCTGCTCCCTGCTGCACCGTCTTAATTCTCTGCGTTCGTCTGATTTACACCATTAACTCTGCCAGTCAGAGCTGTCTGGCCCAACTCTCATCTGAATTGTGGAGTTTTACACCACAAAGATGGAGTAAGAGGAGTCATTTTGATATTGCTGGTAGAGCAGGATCTGAATCTGGAGCTGATTTTTCTTTCAATTATATGCACAATTTCGGCAATATAATTGAGTAATGATCTGGTTTCCTTTGGAGTGCACAACAGCACATTTAAGATTTTTTAAAGTGAGATGGATTCTAAAAGAAAGCTTCTTACTGCTATTGTCTGTCTGAAAAATGGTGTCATCTGGCAAACAGGGGCAGCTAAGGAAGTTCCTGACAAGACAGTCATAACCTGATATTTGATAATATTTGCTGTTGTGTATGTCATTAAACCAACATGACAAACAAGCTAGTCTTGTGAGGCCTACAGCAGTTTAAAGATTAAATTCTTGTGAAACATTTCAGAAATAGTTTGAGACTTCTAATCTCAGGAATAAGATAGAGATGTTATTCCTGCTCTTGAGTGAAACATGCAACTCATCAAGATCAAAATATTTTTCCGTTGAACAGAGGGACACCCTAGCTTGAACCTTCCCTAGTGCTTTGTTTTCATCTGATACTGAGCTCACTGAAGCTAAATTTCCCCAAAGCATCACTCTTTGGCTGAAAACACAGGGTGGCTTCTTGCCAGATACAAGATTTAAAGGTATTTGTGTGCTTACTTGACTTGCTTTGAATGGACATAACTGCAGAGTTTCGTACCGCCCGCTCCATGCATTCCTGTAGCAACTTCTTTCCTGTTGTGCTCTGGGTCCTCCCAGGCTCCTTGCCTCTACAGGTTAGGGGACACTGAAAAAATGTGTAACTCTAGAGTTGTGATGACAGCCTTGGCAGAGCCCGTTGTTGATGGGAGCTGGTTTGAGCAACACTGGCCTGCAATTTGCCCCGTGCCAGGAGCACCTCGTGGGGTGCAGCCTGGCGTACGTCTGGGCTGGTTTGTGAGACAGGGAGAGCATCGAGCGCTGCTGTGCATGGGGAACCAGGCAGCCTTCCTCCCTGCACAGGGGAGCAAGAGAGAGGATGCAAACAAGCGTCTGCAAGCCTGGTAGTAAGGACTACGCAATGCAAAGGCAAAGCCCGGTTTTTGCTGATGCTCCCATTGCCACTGCAGAGTGGCACTGGGTGGATGCAACCAGCACAACTTGGACACAGCCGTACAGAAGGGATTGGCAATTGCACCCTGTCGACCACTGTCACCTTCAGCTGTGATATGTGGCTTAATCCTTTTCCGGGCCACATCCTCGCTGTCAAGAGGTGGCATCAATAAAGGAAATGAGCTGTGAACTGACACAGGTACAACAGTGACAGATATTAAAAATATTTCCAAGACATTCAGCATCCCCTCTTTTGATGAGTGGTGTCACTTCCTATGGCTCTCGATGGCCGCCCTGACCTTGCCGTGTGCCGCTTGCTGCTGCCACTCCAGCCCTGAGTTATGACACAAGTTACAGCTCTGCGCAGTCCTGTTTTATGATGATGATTTATCACTCGTATTACAGTCGTGCCTAGAGGCCTGAAGCAAAACCAGGGCCTCACTGCGCTAGTCACGGTATAAACATGCAGCAAGAGACAGTCCTGCTCTTAAAAGATCACAAAAAAACGGTGGGAGGAGGAAGAGAAGCCCAAGATGTGAAACAAATTCCCCAACCAGCCCAGCAGTGAGTGCCAATGCGGGGAAGAGGCTCACGTCCCTGTCGGCATCTCCCAGCCCAAGAGTCCTCGACCTCTTCAGCACTGCTCAGCCTCGGCACTCGCTGTTTCTGCTCTGTTTCGGGAAATTCCTTTCTTTTTTTTTAATCTTTTTTTCACCATAGACAGACCATAGTCACTGCCGCCAGCAAAACTGTTGTTCAGCCTATCCAAACTGAGATCCGATGACTCCGCTCCTTTTCAGCACAAAAAGAAACAGATTAACGTAAATCACTGCTGTTTCACTTAGAGACTTGTTATCTTTGGGTCTAACAGCAAGGCTGACAAAGTACTAAACCAAGAGTAAAGAGACTCTTGGTAGAGTCTTGGTAGAGTAGAGACAGAGCAACTGCATCCTACCTCCATTTATGGGGTTTAATGCTCGTTTCTGTCCATGCCTAAACTCTGTCCTTGCGGAGATATTGGAGGTCGTTTTTCCTTCCAACTGTGATCACACCTGGCAGTCTGAGAGGAACTCTCCTCTGAGGATAAAGATGCTGTTTCCAGAGGTTAGCCTAAGCCCTGGCTGCACTGACTGGTGCTGGTCCTGGGCTAACATGAACTACATGTTGCTTTGAAAACTTTGTGAGCTGCCTTTCCTGAAGTGCACAGTTGTGTATAGGAAAGACATATGAGATGTGTACTTGACCCAAAGATTTCCAAAGAGAAAAAAAAAAAAAGCCAGACCTCACATATATGAAAAGATTTGGTTATGCCCTTTAGAAAAACTGGCAAATAAGATGATAGTCAGAGCTGCTCTGCCCATGCTGCTAACCAGGGGCACCAGTTAATAGTCAAGAGTGGTATTGAGGCACTGATGTGGTATTTGGGGGTTGTAAGATGTCTAAATGATGGGCCCGAGTGTATAGTGGCNTGCTGCTAATCAGGGGCACCAGTCAAGAGTGGTACTGAGGCACTGATGTGGTATTTGGGGGTTGTAAGATGTCTAAATGATGGGCTATAGTGGCAGCTTACAGGAGAAGCTCCAGTACTTGCCAGGCTCCAAGGTCTGCTACAAAAGAAACAGAATGTGCTGCCCCTAAAACCTTGGAAATTGTGAACTGCATCTAAGGAAAACAGAATTTTCTCTTCATTCCTTCTCCAGCTCTTCCCATTTCCATGATGTTGCTGCAGGTCTCAAGTATTATTATGAGGAAAGATCACTGAAAAGGAAATTTCCAACACATAATTTTGATGCTGATTTGACTATCAATAGCATATTTAAAATCATTTCATCTTGCATAATTCAGATTAAAAAAAGGAAAAAAAAAAACAAAAAAANACATAATTCAGATTAAAAAAAGGCAAAAAAAACCCCAGAACAAATTGCATCTTAAATTTTCTTCAAAGTGGCTGCTATCTAGTAATTTACCTAATCTAGGAGCATATCCTTTGCCATCGCTCACTACTCCACTCCTGAGTAACATTTCTGCACTCATTATCAATACAGCCAAATAACCAGATTTACGCATTTTGCAAATGTAACGTTCTCATTGCAGAAAAGGGCTGCCATGCTACGCAGGGAAGCATGTTATTGAAGGAGGTACCCTAAGCTTTCGGACACTCCTTCAGCAGGTTGCCCCCTCCTAGGTTTCCAGTGATGACTTTAGATGCCCTATGCAGTTGTTATGAGTTTTGTTTTTTTTTTTTGCACGACCAAACTTGTGCCAACTATATGCTTGATATTCCGAGTCAACTAGAGTACAGGATTACAACATTAGCATGTTTCTACTGCTAATAACATTTTTTCCAGCCAATTTTTAATGCTGTGATGTGGCTTATGTTCTCAGCAGGCAGTCACTTAAGGAAATCCATCACAGTTGAGCTACCATCACTGTCTAAAATCAGATTTCCAGTTCATTGAGAGACTCCTCCCTGGCCAAAGACAAGCGCTGACCCTTTCTCTGAGCAAGCACTGTAAATGCAGCATCAACAGGCACCAAGGCCGCTTCGCTGGCTGCAGACATGTCCCTCAGCAGCCTGAACACAGCAGTGCCCACAGGCCGTCGGCCTTTAGTAAGTACACAAAAACACTGTGAAAACCAGTGATGTCCAGCAATCCTGATCCAAGGTCACTGCAGTGACCACAGTGCTGCTGTTTCTATGAATAAATATTCAGTAAAAAATAATATAATCTAATATAATAATAAAAAAATATATTATACACACAGGGTGGGAAAATGGGATTCGAGTCTTAAAGGCAACAACATTGCCTGAGCTCCCAAGTGAACAAATTTAGTGCAGGCTCTATTATTGTTAAATGGCAACATTATCCTTGTAACAATATGGAAATGGAAATGCAATTGTGTATAAAATTGTATAATCATTAAAATCGATATAAATTTTGAGCACTCAAATTAAAAAAATTGACTGCTGCTTGACACCTGAAATATTAGCATAATATTCACGCCATATGGTTGGCATTTTCTGTTTCTTATATCTGTCACTCTTCATTCTTGTCAGCTGCTCGGGACAACTTGCCAGATAATATTTGCACCAGCGCCAAAAATGTCTAACAGCTGCTGTGGTACCGGTTAAACCCTCTGCGGCGTTTCAGAGTCCCGTGCTCCCATCGCCGCGCCAGCAAGCTGCCTCCCGCAGCAGATGTTNCAGCGCCAAGAATGTCTAACAGCTGCTGCGGCGTTTCAGAGTCCCGTGCTCCCATCGCCGCGCCAGCAAGCTGCCTCCCGCAGCAGATGTTTCGCTCTGTTTTTTTTTTTTAAATTGACTTCAGCCTGTTTTTGTGCTGTTGTCTGTTTTTTACGATCCTGCATGCTGCTGCCTTCTGTGAGAGGAGCGCGCGCTGCGCTGTCCTGACTCGGGCAGCCTCAAACCACCTCATGTAGCATCAGAATCCTCAGGGTGAGAAGAGCACCGGGGCTCCAGCTTGGGTGGGCTTGTGCTGCCGGGGTGCAGGGCACGAGCCAGAGCCCTTGGGGCTGAGGTTGCTCCTTTTTCAGCTGCAGCTCCTTGCAGCCCCTGCATGCACATGTGCCCCCTGTGCTACATCTGGGCTCCCGGGGTGGCACAGGGGGCCCGCACTCCCGGTCACCCTCCCAAAAGGGGACAGGGCTTGTGGAAAACGTATGCACATACTGCACGGTGATGGTCTTGAGGCCAGAGCAGGGCTTTGCACCCTGGACGACCTTGGCACAAGAGTCACCTCGTTGGCTCTGCAAATACCCTTTAAAATCAGCAGTAATGACTAAACCGGGGGTTCTCTAGGGCCTTCTGTATGGAAATCAGTGTGCGTTTGGAAGAGCTTGGAAGCTATGTGGGTAGCTGATTTCCATATCAGGATTTATGACGAGCAAGGCACAAGCACACCGTCGAATTAAACAAACAGGCAATTTCATAAACAATCCAATTTTATGGATGACACACGCAGTTCCCTCAAGGCTGTGAGCTTAAAGGGTTGATTTATACCTTGGGAAAGAGGGCGCCTTGCGTTTGCATTTATGCTCTTCTCTTGGTAGAGATAAGGAGTTATCTTCCCCTTTGCTCCTGTCAAATGCAGTCACTAGTCAGATCAATCAAGCAGCTGAATCTTGAGTCCTCAGACACCATGATGGAGGCGTCTGCTAAAATATCCTTCAGTTCCAGAGAGCATCACAGGGACAGTATCTCCTTCTCTGGAGATCTTCCAAACCCGCCTGGATGCCACCCTGTGCCCCGTGCTCTGGGTGTCCCTGCTGGAGCAGGGGCTTGGACTAGATGATCTCTAGAGGTCCCTTCCAACCTCAACCATTCTGGGATTCTGTCACAAAGACAGGAAGAGAGGAGTGCTGAGGAGAAGACGGATCTGTCTCTCCAAAAAAGGCCAATGTGATCGCGTGAGGCTGCTTTGTTTAACACAGATGAGCTTCGTGTCTTAACAGGAGACAAGAAACAGAGTCAGACAGAGCAGAAGGAAATACATGGGTCAGCCTGCAGTGGTGTCAGCACACCATCACCAGGCACAGTTTACACACTCCCCTTGACCACGTGGGATGTGAAAATGCTGAATATTCAAGCAGTGGCTTGTTCCTCATTTTCTTGTTTTTCTGCATATTCAGAAGAAAAAAGTGCATGTGTTAGAATATAAGCAGTGGTCTGCCTGTATCAGAAAATGGATTTGCATGCCTCTTATTTTTTGCAGACATTCCCTCCGTTGTAGTGCATCCCTGGAAACTATCCATCCTGGGTAATGGATGGAATTAGATTAGAAACAAGACAAGATGCAATTACTCACTGAAAAAGAATCAGATAAACTGGTGAAATGGAGACTGCAGCTGGGCCTGCGAGCGTCTGGTTTGTGTGTGTGCGGAGGAGTTGCAGAGGTTTTCATCCTTGGCGTTGGCTATAATAGGCTAAACATATTTTCTGTTTATTGCAATATAGCTTTTTACCTCCATTAAAAATCATTACTGAGTCATTACAGTCTCTCACATGATGGCTAGTATCACTTATTTCCAGTATGGTGTTTGCCATGTGAAGCCCTCTGTTGAGAAACTGGGATTAAACCAAAAATAAGCTTCAATTTTTTTTTTCTGAGGGAAAAACCCCATAGACCAGTGAGCTCTGCCAGGATCTTCTTCAGTGCCGTGAGATTCAGCACAGGTACAAATAGCAGCCTGCCCATTTCTTAGCCCAGACGCTTGCCTCACTTTATATGTAGATCATACTGTCTACGTACATGAGTCACGTTCTTCATTTGCAACAGGACTTAATTTATTTAGGTACTTGGAACATCCCCTTTCGTGCTTGTGCTTTTTTAAGGCATTTCGACACTGTTCAAAGTCTGACCATCAGATTAGGTTAAGGTCACACAAGAAGTAGAACATAGCTGAGGGCACAAGGGCTGTAGTGAGGTGTGTTGCGTTGCATTTCCTGCCCTGTGTGTTTATCGGTGAATGCACTCACTGACGTGACTGGGTTTTGAATTCCACAGATTAGGAGGGAAAGCGGGAAATATGTGCTAATCAATGTTACTACCTATTTTTGGGAGGGAGGCGACTGTAGAACCCTCAAAAATTTCTGTACATCCCTCCCCGCTGCCCCAGACTTCAGATGTTGGTTATCAAAGTGTGAAGTTCTGCTGCAAAAATAAAAAATACAAAGAATGACATAAGTGGCTGCTCCTGGAGGGAAGACATGCAGTACGGTGCAGCTCATTACTCAGTAATGTAGTGCGCATACACGTGGCTGCAATCCATCATTTTTACCACCACCTCGAGCAGGATTATAGCCAACCTGTAGGGGCAGACAAGTACCTGTAATCCCAGGCAGCAAGTTTCTTTCACCCCAGGCCATCGCAAACCTGTCATGTGCGGTGTTCCACTGATAGTCTTCAGTTTATGACTGTGAATTATGCGACGGAGATAGCCTGAGTGCTAAGGTGACCAGGCAATGCTTTTGAACAAGCGCAAGTCGTCAGGTCAGAAAATCAGTATTTTGCACTTCTTGCTGTTGGTCCACTTCATTACAGGACTTTTATAATTTCTTGCCTATTGGTGAGAGGTACGTTGACATGAAGTTTCCAAACCGAGTCCCTGCTCTGTATGTTCTCTGTATCTTATATGACCTTTGTGGCATCCCATTCACTTCAGAGAGCAAATCAGGTACCTAACCAGGGATGTGAAATGTTTGCAGAGTTGGGGGTTAATTCCTAGTACAGGTATAAAGGAGAGGCAAGGACAGCATGGCAGTTGTGACATGAAATTATTAATTGCTTCTTCTTCCATACGCCACTCAAGCCATTGAAGTCATGCGGTAAGCCTCGTTGTCAGCATGGGCCTTTAGAGGTCTGAGCTAATATGTCAGTGTAAATCCTGCATGGAAAAAGTCACAGTAGGTACTGTTTGTACTAACGGGGAAGTCAGAGAAATAAAAAGACTGTTTTTATTCCTCTGATTTTATTTCTCTCTCCCCTGGTTATGCTGCAATGCCATGCCAGCGCTGTCCACCAGCACGGGGTGTTGGCAGGTGCAGCCCAGGCCTCCACACTCTTACCAAGAATTCACTGCCTTGATGCTTTCTGGAGTCAAACTGTTTTTTTTTTTTTTTGATAGATTTTCCTAAGGGCAGAAACTTTTGGAAGATTGAAAAGTTGATGGACTTTTTCAAAGATTTTGAAGATTTCTAAATGTTTTATTTCTCAGAACTCCTCTTCAGGCCGGTGTAGTTCTGTCAGCTCCGTAATGTCATTAGAAGCAACTTTAAAATAAGCTCAAAGTAATGAAGATGACTCACAATCCAAAAATACATTTTGATTTGCTTGTATTTCTCTAAGAAGTATTTTGCTGAATTTTAATACAGCAAAACGCTGTTGTCTATTTAAATATCTTGAGTAACTTTTAAGGGTTTTGTTTGGCTGACTTCTTGGCCTTGCATCAATCTTGGGATTGTTTCACAAGCGATGCGGGGAACACCCACTGATAACAATGTCAAACATTCAATGTATTTACTGAACGTTTCCACTTGCTTGATCATTAAGGCATGCTTTTACCGTGAGGTCACCGAAGTTGTGTAAGTGTAGAATTTATGGGGTGATTTGAACTATAGGGGAGTCCTGACATGTTTTTGGCAAATACTCTCAGATACCACGGACCGATGCCATTCAGGATTTTAGCTTTGGGATATAATCAGGTTCTAGCATGAATGTGTTGCATTAGAATTCAAGTGCACTGATTACACAGAAGACAGGAAAAAGGTTATTTAAACAGTCCATCCCTAACACGGTAGAAATCTTTTAACAGGATAGGTTTCCTTGTCTGCTAAAAAAGATGATTTAATCATAAAGCCTTTTCTTTAGCATACAGAAATGTTATTTTAGAAAATCGGAGGAAGAAAACTTCATACAAATATAGATACAAGTGTGTCCCTCTGCTTTTGAATTGTGCATTTAATCTGGAAAGAGCAAAAAGATAAAGGTTAAGCAAGTGGAAATGAGACCAATTCACCAGTATAATGTGATGTTTTGGAGTTCAGACTTCCTAACCTATATTTCTGGATTTGCCATGGACTTTCTAGGTGATTCTGGAAGAGCTTATTTAAGGTCTGTTTGGAACTCATTTAAACCACTGAAAACATTCCATTTGATTTTAGCAATAATTATTTTGGCTGGCTTAACTTACCACTTTTCTTACCTGATAGTACTCTTACAGGAATTACTTAAGACCTGAGTCCTTGAATGAAACTAAGTAGGAAAAGGATCTGGATCTAGGTAATTGCTGGCTTTATCGCATACCTACTGCTTGACCTTGAGTTTTCTGGCTCTGTTTTTGCTCCACACTCTTGTTTTGCATGTTTAAATTGCAAGCTCTTTCAGACAGGGTCCATTTCTCACAAGAGATTTGTGGAGTCTGTCAGCTGTGGTCCTATTGTAAGACAAACAACCGATGGCGACTACCAATCACGTCGGCAGTTGCAACAGTTATCTCTATGTTTGTCTTAAAGATATAAATTAAGGCCAGTTCTGCTGAAGAAGGATGACACAACCGAAACCCATGTGTTAGTACTTTGCAAAGACATTAACCATTTGACATTAGTCTCATTAATTTGACTCTGTTTCATTACCTGAGCTTCTTCCTTAACATTTTAAAAATCAAACGCAGTTAACTCTTTAACTTTAACTCTTTAACTCTGTGTTCTTTGTAGAAGAACACAGGTAAATCAGTAGCATTTCAGTGTGGATTCTGGAAGGAAATATGTTTACAAGTATTGGCTTACTTATTTCTTCATTTCAGAAGAAGAAAGAATAAAAGGCACAGAAAGAAATAAGATAAAAGGTAGAAGAGTGATTTTAGAAGCTGGAAGATATACTTGTCATATATAGACTAAGCAAGACTAGCTGATTCCTGGAAGATTCTTTCATAAAGGAGCCATGACTGATACTTGCCATATTGGATTTGATATACATTTTCTGTGGATCACTAGCAGAATATGCACTTGAGAACTTTAATAAGTGTTTCTCCTGTTGATATATAACATTCATGCAGCTCTACATTATTTATAAATGTGCTGGCTAGTGCAAGAAGTCCATCTATTACGGGAAAGACCTCTGAATAACATGTTTCAGAACTTTGTGGCCTACTCCTTGAAATTTTTGAATATTGCTTTTAAAAAAAATAACTTCATTTTATTAACCCATTTACCTGGGATAAATGCACAAATACTGAAATATGTTATTCTATTTTTTAAGTTTTATATTCCTACAATAGGCTTAATCCCAATTAGCCCAATAAAAGGTATTGTCATTTTCTATGAAAAAAGTTACCTGACAAATAGCCAAATAGCACTTTCTTTTTTTTTTTTTTTGCTAGACATCACTCTCCAGGTATCTGAAAGAGTTAGATATTAGAGAAATGGGTGTACTACTGCAGTAAAACTGACACTATCAAGTATTGTGTATGATAAATATCACTTAAGAGTTGTCACACAGCTATTATTGAGAGACTATTCAGAAGAACCCAGTACATCATAGTAACTGTCACTGTGCTTGCTGCAGTCTCTGATCAGCCAGACATGGTTGAACACAGCCTTGCTTCTGCTTTCAGGACAAGTTACACATAGAGCTCATTTAGTTGATATATTATTTGTGTATAGGCACCCGAAGGAGTTACTGTAAACTGAGTACAGAGGTGTAGACCATGCTGGCACTGCAGCAGTGGTCCTCTTTGTCCTCAGCCAAGTTCAGCAGCTCTAGGCACCCTCCTGGCCCCAGGCCGAGGGAAGCTGGAGTGATAGCCAAGAATGCATGAGGACTCCATCTGCCACCCCCTGCTTTCCAGTGCCACAACCTGTCTCCTTCCTTTGCTTCAGCATCATGCACATACTCAGGTATGACCCCAGCTAGACCCCAGTTAGGGTGAATTGCAGGTACTCCACGGACTTCACTACAGCCATAGCTGTGACAGCAGCCAAGGGTCTGAATCACCTGGTATTAAAGCAAACAAACATAAATGCAAGTAGTACTAGTGCAGGATTTGAATACATGCTGCTTGCATGCATTCTAATGTCCTTAGGACATGTTCTGCTTTCAAACTCGTTGGCCTCTAATCCTCTAATCTTTCTATGAGCTGAACTTCCATTGACTTGAACCTGCCCAGCCATATCCTTTCAAGTTAGCCTCCCCAATTACTGCACCACGTGCAGCCCTGCTGGACTTCTAAATCTTTCAAGAGCTTGGTAATTTGGTGCATTCCCTAAGGAAAATTTGGAATGAGTCCAGGGAACAAGACTAATTTAGGCATTGTGAGTATATGTCTGCTGAAGAAATGGCTGCAAGACCTCAACATGTTGGGCCGTGAAAAAGGAGCAGGTGAGATGGGATTTAATTATAGTGTACAAATACCTAAGGGGACAAACAAAGAACTAGGTCTGAATCTATAGTGAAAAGGTAAAATATGAGGTCATGGGCTAAAATTAAAGTGTGTTTCCCTCAGCAGAATACTAATCTGTATAAGCAGCAATCTGACAAACAGGGTAATGGAAGATAGTAGAATATACTACTAACAACACATTTATTACTATTTCAGTGTGATTAAATTGCCCTTCTGGTGGTTCTTTCAGACACAAATGATTCTTTTTCTGAGTTACTGAGGGTTTCATTCTATAATGCAATTCTGGAGGCTTCTTTCGATGATGAAATTCCTGGGCTAAAAAAAATAAAGAAAATGTAAGGATTCACTATGTGAAATATGTATCCTTTTTTTTCATGAAATGCTTTAAAAGTTTAGGTATATAGCATTGTAGATCCTGCAAAATAGCATGACTCCTTCCATGGTGTGCTGCTGTAGAAGAATATAGTGAATACTGTAGAAGGCTGACAGGGCCTGTTTCACATTAAAGCTACTTTGAAAAGGTATGAAAGCCTTGGAAAACCCAAGATTCTGTAACACTGAGAACACATAACAAGCGGACGTTCTCCATCACTCACTCTTCCTGTATGTATAGCATAGAGAAAATAAAATAACTAATTTGGAAGCCAATAAAAACATGAACTTAGTGAAGTGTGAACTTAGACTGCCTTAAAGATAAACTCTACTCCCTTCACTAATTTGCAATGCTTTGGGTTTAAGTCTTCGAGTAAGTGCTGAGGCTGTCATTGCTTCCCAGGCCATGTAAGAGCTGGTGCCCTCGAGCAGCAGTGATGCTTCTCACTGACCTGGGTGCTCCCAGGCAACCCTCCTGAGCTCTCCTCTTGGAAAGTTGGCCTTTGGCACATGTAGACCTGGGGTCACTCATCTGGGCCGCACCGACACCTCTCACAGTGGTCTCCTTTACTGCCTCCTCCTCCCAGTGGAGAGAGGAAACTCTTCCAAAACGTGGTTCATTTTGGTGCAGACGTTGAAAATGGGTCATGTAGATTGTGCCCACCAGGGCCTGTTCTTAATTAAGCATGCCTTAATTACAGAGTAAGTCTGAGGTGACTAGAGAGTCTCCTGGGGTCCTCTGACAAGTTAAGTTTGCAGGTCTGTGAAAGGTTCATTGCAACGGGCAGAATTTTAGCCACCCCAAGTCAATGGGTTGCCTTCTCCTGGGCTGTCCTTTCCACGTGGATCTCCTGTAGGTAACACAGAGGCTGTCTTTGTGCTTCTTACATTTCCTGTGCCATCGGGCACACTGGGGATGGAGGACTGAATCCACAAGCTGGTCTTTTTTTTTTTTTCATCTATGTATTTTAGGCCATTTTCTATGACAGAGAGAATGATCTTTAAAATGAAGATTATACTACTTCTTTAGCTACTTCACCCATTTATGTTAATTCTATAGAGCAGAGACTATTTCCTCATTGCTTTGAACAACTGCAGATTAGAAGCCACCATATATATCTCGCCCCAAAAAATTAACATTTTGAAATAGATTTTACTTTAGATTAGGATGGGAACAGCATTCCTAATTTTCTCAGAACTAGAAATATTCAGATGATTCACATCAACAACTATTTTTAATAATTCATTTTTTTTATTGTTTCATAAAATGCATTTTCTAGATAATAAAAGGCCACCGTTCTTTCTCCAATAAAATAGAAATTCCTAATTGTAACATAATCAGGCTATCTTCATGCCATACTATAACATGTCAGAGTAGTGATACATAAAATATATTTTTTTCAATACTTGTGATTTTTTTCTAGTACAAAATAGTTTCGTTACAGTTTTTGTTTTCTGGGGAATCTCACAGTTCCTCAGATGAGTCCTCTAGCTGCAAACAAAACAAATCATCTTTTAAATTTTGTTTTGTAGCTCAGATGATTGATTCATTCCCTGGGCACTACAGTCAATAAAATTAATAATGCAGCAATGACAAGACCAAGTTTCGAATACTGCTGTGAAGTGCCTTATTAGATGATAGATCTATAAGATCTAGTTATATTAATAAACTTTAACAAAATGCAAGTAGATGGCTCAGCTGTAAACCCGTCATACCAGGGTTGCATGAGTCTGAAGAGAAGCCAATACCTCAGCAGGTCGTTTTAGTTCTGATTTAGTCAATCATTTGGAGCAAGTCTTGGATGGGTTTAATCCACTGTTGTTGTTATTTGGCAAGATATAATCTGAAGTGACTTACTTAAATAACATTACAGAGAAGCAAAGAAGCTAATAGAGGAGAATCATCTCTAACCAATAGTGTTACAATGGAAGAAATTCTGGACTTGGTTATTAGAGCAAATAGCTCCCATTATTGCCTACAGATCTTATTTAATTCAGGAAATTGGTTGAAATTATACTAGCAAAAGAAGTTTGTTGAGGACTTCACTGCCCAAATCACACTGCATCTCTCTGAAGGACAGTTTTCCAGGACTCTTCTTTAATTTTAAAGGTAAATATGGTGACAGACCGAGAATTGCTCCATGAAATGCTCTGGGGAGAAAAATCAATCCTGGTGTAATGTTTTTATAGCAACACATTACTTATGATGAAGTGTAAAATGCTCAGGCTTTTGTCATTTATTTTGATGTCAAATTTAATTCCAGAAGTTTCTGCAATTAGTTCTAAATTGCAAAATGTGCTAGAAACTATAGACACGTATGTCTATAGTTCTTCTGGTATTTTATCTATATCTGTTATCTATAGAACTTCTGTTATTTTCTTATTCCTTACATCACCTTTGCCTCATAACTGATGCAATGCTTTTTTTTTCCATAGTTAATGGAGCCTCAGTAAAAGAGGAGAACATAGGTTTGAGTATTAAGAACATGGGCTTGAGAATTAAGATTATTGTCAACTTTGTCAAAACTATTGCCATTCGAATCTATGTGTTTTAACTAGTTTCTGTCTGAGAATAAATGGCTCATGAACAGCAGCCATTAACAGCAGCCTGAAAATATACTTAGAAGCATGAAGAATGATAAACACACAAAAGAAGACTTTAAAAATAGGTACTTTAGATGGCTAAAGTAGCTTAGAATGAGCAAGACATCTCAAAACTTTGGTAAGTCAAACTTTTATGAAGAAAGCATAAGACCAACCATTTAGCTAACTGCTCTTCCAGCAAGATCTCTGAAAATATTCCGACCTATATTTTTAATTATCCACTGCTTTTTGATCCCACCTGAATTTAAAGTGACAAAATAACCCCAAACAAACAAACAGAAAAAAACAGTATCTTAATATCTTTTTACTAAGGACTCAAAACGCAGAACATATTAGTGTACTTTAAGAGATGTTCTGTTACTTCTCCAGACGTCAGGCAGTCTCAGGAGCGTCAGGAGACACTCATGATCTTGCCCTCCATACAGCTGCTCGTGCTGTCCGTAGCTGTTTGTGCCCCGTCGTGTTCAGAGGTTCATGTGTATATAGTGCACTTAGTCAGTAAAGAATTGATTATTTATATGTCTTGGCCCTGCCATAATGTAAGCAGATTTTTTTTAACATTGGCACAACTCCTTTGACATCAAAGGAGTCATAGAGAGAAGCAGTGAAGAAGGAGAAATCTCCTCCCTTTAAAATCACATTTTTTGAAGCATGTATTCCTGTGAGATATCATCCAGGGAAGCACGAATCATATTTTGAGGATTCTAGTGACATTTTCAATCTCCATCTGCCTAGTATCGAAGACATTTTAGATATTTTTTTTTCATTATGTATTGACATAACATCAAAAAAAAAATCCTGCCTTAGGCCACATTTTCTAAACCACAGATGCAACTGCAGATATGATGTTTTTAGTAAATTGACAGAGGGAGCTGTAAGAGTGGTTTAGATGATTCATATTATTCCTCTGGGCAGCGTCCCAAGTCTACTCTGAGTTAGCTTTGGTGTTCCCTTATCAGGAGGCACAGCATTGTCAGAAAACAGCATTTTGGGGCTAAAGCATCTATTCTCTTGTAATAACCCTCCAGCACTGACAAATTTTTAGCTCCCTTTAATAGGGAAACTCCTTATGCACGCCAGCTAAATCCAAAGTGCTGCTCATGAGTCATCTTTACATCAGCTCATCTTCATTTCTGACACTAAGAAGATTTTTTCCTTTCCCTTGTTATCTCAATACATTTTAGCTGCTGGCACTTAGGTGCAAACTCAGTGATTATACTGGGTTATGGAGAAATACGGTTCTAGTATTTTACTCTCACTTGTTTGGCCTTTTTTTCTGAAGTTTCTTTCTTGTGCAGTTGCAGTATCCTTTTACTGTGCTTCTCTCAGCACTGTCAAACAGCTTCACTTCTACCTATGTTCTCTCATTTTACCCCCTGGTTTACTCACACTGCCAGACATTGGCTCGTGGCCGGGGCACAAGGCTAAAACCAGCCTTGCCAGCTTGCCTGGTGTGGAAACACAGGCCAGATTCATGAAATGACTTGAGCTCCTGCCAGCAAACTCAAAGTCCTTTGAAAGTGTGAGAGTTGAGGCGTTGCATCGACCTCCACATCCCCTTGAAGCAGCCTCACTGCCTGCCCTGAGCATTAATGTCATTTGCAGTAAGTGTCTGTAAGGATGCAAGAAGATCATCCCTTTTGGGATAAAATTCCAGTGGCAGCAGGAGAAGAAGAGGCTTACATGAAGAGGCTTACAGGAGAAGAAGTGCTTACATGAATCATCTATGCAAGGGCTGCAATATTTGATTTCTAGGCCCTCAGCCTGAAACCACTGCTCCTGCTTTTCAGGAAAGTCCAACCACCTCAAGGCTACATGATTATCCTGCTGAAGCCAAACACTGCAGAAAGGAAGACGAGATTCACAGGACAAGCAAGAGGGTACCGGGATCCTCAGCCTGGTGAGCAAAGAACCTCCCTAAAAAAACAAAGATTGAAGCGAGACAGCTCAACTTGCCAAAGGGTCCTGCTGCCTGGGCTGCCCACAGCTGGACTGCAGGTACCCAGCGAGGGGTATTTGAGAGCTGATGGGAGGTCACGGATGGGGCAGCAGTCCCATGTTGGCCTAACCGTGGCTATGAGGACAGTCACATCCATGACTGCAAGGCATCATTCACTGCAAACTTCCATCCAGAGAAGAGTGAGTATTTATAGCGCCAACAGATTTTAAATAGGTATAACACAAGATCATGTAGGGAACAAAAAGGAGAAAAAATGGGACTGAGGTGTTGAGGACTGGCAGAGGACAATCTCTCACAGATGAGGTGGGTTGGGCAAAGAGAACTGAACAAAGAGGTTTTGCCAGAGGCAGCTCTGGGAAGAGCTTGGAATTAGTATTTAATGGGTTTGACCCTACCTCTCCCTCTTTTATTCTGACTCTGGTTGACCCTACTCCTGTAGCAGACAGTGGGTAGCATCTTAGCTACTGAGATGACCCATTTCATCTCATCAGTAATTTCACTCTCCTGCTTAGACCCTCTCTTGAGCACAGACTGTTCTTACTAGCTAGTGGGAAGAGGCTGGATAGGAAAGGATAGTAAAATACTCCTGATCAGATAGAAAAAGCTTTCCAGAGGCCTCAGAGGACTGACAGAAAAAGTGAATAAAACCTATGGCTCAAGATTTTCTACTAACCTATTTAAATAGATGTTTCTAGTAATTTGACAGATGTGATACTATATGATGACTACCTTTCTTATCTTCCTTTCCAAACTTACCCCTTAGAAATCTTTATTTATTTATTTATTTATATATTCTCAGGCTGCAAAATTACTTTGGTAGGAGGAATTCCCACTTCAGCTAGCTATTGGGTCTTCAACCCAGTAATACTTACAGATCTCAGTCTCTTTCAGTATTCAGTACATATCTAACTGTAATGGTTGCAGTTTTCTAGGCTGTAGAAAGAGATATTGCAGAAGAGGGAAAACTGCTGTTCAGCAAAGAGCAGAAGAAATAACAGCATAGATTAAACTCTAAAAACAGATATTTATTCTGATGTAGCAGATTATTTAAATATATTCTGAAATATCAACATTTTTTGATTTTCTGGATTTCCAGAAGCAATATTTTCCATCTGAAAGGTTTTTGGCCTGGGTGGGTGAATGGGAAATACCACGGGAGATGTACAGGAACCAAAGATAAGGTTTTAAATACATCACATTGGAACATGTGGAACTACTGGAGAGAGTCCAGCGCAGGGCCACAGGGATGATCAGGGGCCTGGAACATCTGCCCTGTGAGGAGAGGCTGAGGGAGCTGGGCCTGTTCAGCCTGGAGAAGAGAAGGCCAAGAGGGGAGCTGATCAGTGTGTACAAGTACCTCAATGGAGGCAGTGAGGAGGATGGGGCTGGCCTCTTTTCACTGCTAGCCACCGATAGGACTAGAGGAAACGGCCACAAACTTAAACGTCAAAAGTTCCACAGGAACTTAAGGAACATTTTCTTGACAGTGAGGGTGACAGAGCACCCAAACAGGCTGCCCAGAGGGGTTGTGGAGTCTCCTTCTCTGGAGATCTTCCAAACCTGCTTGGACACGGTCCTGTGCCCCGTGCTCTAGGTGTCTGTGCTTGAGCAGGGGTTTGGACTAGATGATCTCTAGAGGTCCCTTCCAACCTTAAGGATTCTATGATTCTATGATTTCTACTTGTTTTATCTCCAAAGAACAGCAAGTTTTACTGAAAGCCTAACACACATTCTGCCTCATCTTTCACTGGTAATTTAGCTTCTGAAGATGTTTGCTTTCTCTCTCTGCATCGCTCATAATCACTTAATCTCTGCTATCCCAGACAGTTCTCCAGGCTAGAAACATTTCCATCTGTCAGGTGCTCCTTCAAGGGGTTTCTAAGCTCCTCTGCACTTGTATGGGTACTGATTTGTCACACATCTTTTGAGGAAAGAAATGAATGCCATTAATTCAGCCCTAGTCACTGTTCCTGACTAAATGTAGAAGTATCTAGTGTTTAGGAATTCTTAAGAGTCATATGAGATCTTAGAGATTAAGAGGCACTCCCAGTTTTGCAGAGTTTGTAACAAGAATATAACTATGTGACTGCATATCCTAAGTAGTCTTACTTGGGCATATCTTACACTCCTGAAATATGTGCAAATGGAACACACCCCATGAGAAAGATGCTGGACAAAATAAAGCTATAAAGCTTTCTTGAAGCAAATGTGAGGGGAATTTTGAAATTCTTGAAGTTGGCAACATTTTATTTCTCATGCTCTTTAGTACCTGGTTATTTATCTATCAGAAAATAGAAATCGTGCCACACAAATGTTAATTTGGGATATCATTGTGCTTTGTAAGGACTATTTTGACTGGACTGTAGGTAATTTGCCATCCATAAACAGAACACAGACATTTGTGGGAATCTTCCTAGTTGTCTTTTCAACACTGCTTGCCCCTTAAGGTACAACATTCGCAGTATGGTGTGTATTTCTATGGTAACATTTAAAATATCTTTGAAGAATTGTTTCCATGTGACTATTGCTTCTATTTGCAGTATTTCACTGTCTTTTTTCATGCACAATGCACAAATTCTCTTCAAGAAGCTCAATGTACAAATCATAGCTAATTTTGTACATGGTGTCCAAAATGATACATCGTTTTGCAAGATACATATATACATTGTGCTTCCCATGTATATACAACAGTGTTCTCCATTCCTAAGTCCCAGCTACTTCTTCATTATGAATTAGCTTCCTTTAAAATGATACTTTGCTGTCTTAGCTGAAACCTAGGTAAAAACTCTCTCAAAGCAAATTCTGTAAATTAGTAGGGCAGCATTTTATCTTACTTGTGTAGGTGGAGGCTCATTACTACAAAAGTTATTTTGGATTTGCTTCACAGTAATGAATACAGTCCGTAGGGCAGTTTTCTGAGATAAATTCTTAGCAAAGACTTTCAAATTAGTTTCAATGTCTAAAGAAATATATTACTTCTATGGCACATTGAGTTTGCTCACTTAAGTGAGAAGTGGGAATCTGTAGCTGAAACATGTTAAATACATGTTAGGATTCAACATATGAAGGATGAAAAAAGGATAGGCTTCTTAATTATTAACTGATATTTTTTTTTGTTCCTGTTATGCCTCCAGAGCTTCTAAATCTGTCTCTTTTGAACAGAACACATTTTTCTTTAAGTATAGGAACACATTTTTCTTTAAGTATAGGAACTTCTTTTATCTTAGTCACAGAGTATTTTTGATGATCAGAAGAGAACCACATATATTCGAAACAGGAACTAGTCTATGTGACAGTTTGCAGAACAGTCCTTTGAGGTTTACAAATGAAGATCTGTGAAGATCTCCTTCCTTTTGACATGCCAATTCTAGGATTATTTTGGTGTCAAGCTTAAAATCAACTCTAATTAAATTATATCCATTTTTATTATGGAATTTCTATTGGAAAGTGTGAATTGATCAACAGAATCAAGGTTTTTTTTCTTTTTTTATAGTGTTAGATGTTGTAATTCACAGACAGTTTTGGACTCCTAAGGAACATGATTTTGGTCCATGGTTATTTGCACCAGTAAACAATAAAAGGTATCTTGAGCTACTGAGGAAGATATTATATAGTCAGCAATCTCTTTTTGGTCACTAACCATCTGCATTCAGTTCAGCTCATTCTCCTGCTTAGGTGTCAATGTGTCATTAGTGAAATAACAAATACATAAGTATGTATAAGTGAAATACAAGTACATAAGTGTTCTCCTTCTTGGTAATCCCATCTTTGTTCCTGTTGGAGTCCCCAGTGATTCGGATTATCCAGCTTTATGTCTCATTGAAAATTAAGAATCTTCAAACTCTTTTGCTTGTGTGACATAGAAATTGAAATCTCTACATTTCAGTAAATGTCTTGAGCAAATGTGTAAAACTAGACAAACAGAATCATCCAGAACTCTCGATTACATTTCACTAACTAAAGCACCAGCCTAATCTAAATGTTTAAATTAAATCAAACTACAACAGGAGTCTTCACGTGGCAGTGTTCAAATTATAAAAGTCATATCTATAAAGTAAAAAGATGTCCATATACGGTATCTCTGGAAAATACCTGAAACACCAAGTAGTAGTAAGAACTACAATTTTCTATTACAATTTAATAAAATCAGTTCACAGGTCATGAAGGGACAGGGAGAGAAACAGGATTCACTTAAAGCCCAATTGGTTTGCAGTTCCATACAAAATGCTGACACCTTCTTCAGCCAGTTAGTGCAAACGAATAGTGGACACTGTTGGTCTCCCGTATTTTCCTTTTGTCCAGGGAAATGGAGAGTGGTTTGGGAGCTTTGGTATAATAAATATAAAACATGTAAACTCACTGGCAGTCCACCTCTGCTCTGAGAAAAGGAAACTCAGCAGCACTTCAGGTAGAAGGTGGTAAAAACCTTCCACATGCCTGTACCATTACTGCTTGTTTAGGACACTTTCAAATATCTTTGGAATTGTTTGCATAAGTTAACATTTCTTTACTCAAGTGAAGGTTATCAAAGACAAGAATTCACTAAAAATGTGATTGCGCCAGTTACTATATTAGTATAAAAGAAGAAATTAGTCATTTGCACCATTACATAAACACACATAAATATGTCACTCAGAAGCATGCTAAAGCAGGATCAGTTAGATAGCAGAGGATACGGCCAAAAGTTAGCAGGGCTAATTTCACCACTGCCTTGCTACAGTGACACTATCTTTGTCACCCGCCCCATGTCCAAGATGAAGTAGAAAATAGCAAGCTATAAAGTTGTAGGAACATGTAATTAAACAAAATTAATTAAACAAAAAATCTCCAGCAGGTCAAGGGAGGTGATCTTACCCCTCTACTCAGCCCTGGTGAGGCCACATCTGGAGCACTGTGTCCAGTTCTGGGCCCCACAGTACAAGAGGGATGTGGAGCTGCTGGAGAGAGTCCAGCGCAGGGCCACGAGGATGATCAGGGGCCTGGAACATCTGCCCTATGAGGAGAGGCTGAGGGAGCTGGGCCTGTTCAGCCTGGAGAAGAGAAGGCTGAGAGGGGACCTGATCTGTGTCTATAAGTGCCTCAAGGGAGGCAATGAGGAAGATGAGGCTGGCCTCTTTTCACTGGTGGTCACTGACAGAACCAGAGGAAATGGCCACAAACTGAAGCATAAAAAGTTCCACGGGAACTTAAGGAAGAACTTCTTGACGGTGAGGGTGACAGAGCACTGGAACAGGCTGCCCAGAGAAGTTGTGGAGTCTCCTTCTCTGGAGATCTTCAAGACCCGCTTGGATGCAGCCCTGTGCCACGTGCTCTAGGTGGCCCTGCGTGTGCAGGGGGGGTTGGACTAGATGACCTCTAGAGGTCCCTTCCAACCTTAAGCATTCTATGATTCTATGATTCTATGAAAATTACCATATCATAATGCACATTTTCAGTGGGACCAAGGTGAGGCTGTGGAGAAAACTCAGTCTATCACTTGTCAACCAGTCATAAAAACTGAGACATTTAGGCATCTAAAATTACCGTTGCTTTTGCTACATCTTAGAGAGATGATGAAAGCAGTGGGTTATAACAAACGTATGCAGAGTATATGCCTATATTTCACCTAGTGCATATAATTTTTAGGTTATTAGAACACAAAATGATCAGCTAAAGTGAGGTGGAAGAAGGCGGATAACAATGTTGTAAACTTTTATGCTTTATTCCTTTCAAACCAAAAGCAATTTAGGGGAAGTGTTGTAATTTGCTCTGTATCTGCACACCATCTGACACAACCTGGCCCTGACCTAGTTAGGTAAGAAGAATCAGAAATTTTAAATAAATGCTCATCCTTTTGTGCCCATTTATTTCTTATCTGCTCTTCTGCAAAGTGCAGACCAGGGCTATGCACTAGCGTTGTGGCGTCCCAGTTGCGGCAGGGCTTGTCAGAGCTCTGAGGATGGATGTTCTTGTGAAGACTCCATTTCTGCTGCTTTCTTTCCTACATAGGGCTCTCTTCTTGAGAAAGCCTGGGAGCACTTTCACTTTGCACTCCCTTTGGGCACCGTCTTGCAATGTAGGGCTCAACCAAAGCAATGCAGCCTTATGGCTAAACGTAAATGGTGCCTCTGTGGACTCCGGCACTTTCAAATATTCACATGACGTGTGGCAGTGAAAGACTAACGAGACCAATTCCTTGCTCCTCCACCAATAACACAATATTCATTTGCTGCAGCTTAAGGAAAGAGAGAAAGGTGGCAGCAAGAAACCTGTCAGCAGTAAGTGCACGGAGCCAGAGATTGGCTGGATGTAGTTGGAGACATTCCTCTTTTCTTGTTACTCCCGCAGCTCCTGGCTTGGCGGTTTGCAGTTTATGCCTTGCTGAGGTGTACAGGCCGGTCAGTAATTCACAGAACCCGTCAGCTCTGTCATCACTCCGGCTCAGGAAGCAAAGTTGTTTTCATCAGGTCTCTTACATTTTTAAGTTTGTCTTCATAATAGGGGGGAATAAAACGTGATTAAAAAACTGATGAGAGCATGATGTTTTGAAATCCCATCATTTCAGAATTTTGATTATTTGACAAATGACCCCCTCAGAGTCACTGGGGTTTTTGCTTAATTTAGATCAATCTGATTTTGCCCATGTCTATGGCCTTGCAGCAGGCTCACGTGAACATGTGGGCAGCATCTGCTCCACTATTTCTATAACTCTGTTGGAGAACTGTGGCTGGAAGATGTGAGAGCAGCTCAGTGTCTGCCCAGTGGTCACTCCACTTCTGAGTGGCTCCGAATACCATTTAGGTGTATAACCTAAAGGAGCCAGCATGTTTCCACACTACTTACCTTTCTCTGATTTCCTGGACCCCTTTCCAGCTGATCTTGTGCTTCTCTATCCTCTTCAGCATCTTCATATCATTCTTTGCCAGTCTGTGCTCCTTGTGCATTGCTCTGCATCACAGCCAGCTCCGGGCCCATGGGAAGGTACAGAGGACAGCACTACAGACAGAAATCCACATTGAATCGGCCGACAGGTGAGCCAAGTCAGCAAACCTGGCCTTCATGGCCCTTGGTAGAAGCAGAATGAAGATCTTATGGACATTTGATTTGAACTCAGTTAGGAAACATATTTTAAAGAGGGAAGCTTTATGGCAATGGCAAGACTTTTATGGTGTAGTTATTAGTTCAAAGGGAAACACTTCGAAAAACCACAGCTATGAAAGACATTGGCAATGTCTTTACCACAAGATCATTGCTCATCTGGAGAAAAAGAAACTAACAGCTTGGAGGTGAAAATTTCCCTTTTTTAATTTTCCTTTTGTTGTTCTTTATATACCAATTCAAGTATATGGAGATTTTCTTCCCTGCTATCCCCAGTTCCCTTCCAGTTCCCTTCCCTCTCCATTTCCCTTATTTGCTTCCCCAGGGTAATTCAGTCTATCTTTATTTTCTTGCCTATACATGTTTTTGCAGATGCATCCTCTCTATTCCCAAACCCCAACCACAGCCTCCCTCCCTTCTCTATCAGCTTGTTGAAGGTCATAGCTTTGTAGTCAGGATTTAAGCTATTCTGAAAAAAAGCCTGATTTCTGAACAATTGCTCTTCCTTGTTTTCCATCCCCCCTCCCCAAAAAAATAGATTTGCCTAAAATATTGCATGCTGCATTCCATCATGAAGGTTTTTTTCTCTCCTGAGTATTTCAATAAATATCAGAAAAATAATATTACAATAAATATGATTTGAACGGTGAAAAGCTGCTTATTTTGAGAAATGGTGCTTAATATAGCTTAGACCAGCTCTATATCTTTGCCTAGAAATACTCAGTAGGTTTTATTCTGTAGATCCTCCTAGGAAATTTATCGTCCGATTAGTTTGGAGGCAAATAGGTTGTATCTGTACTAATAAATTCAAAGCACACGACAGGAATTGAAACACTGAAATGAGTCCATGCTGATAAATAGTTCCCTGCCACGTCAATAGTTTTCCTTCCATCCCTGAAATAACTCCTGGACACTGCTTGGTAGTTATAACTGATAATGGACCATCCCTAGGATCCAGCTTACTTGGAGCCACCCTGTTTCAGTGGCTAAGGCCATTTACTGACATGGACTATTCTGTACCAGATAGAGCTCAGGATTATTCTTGAACCTGTTCATTTTACTGGAATAGATGCGACCTTAGTGGGCAAGGAACAGAAAGAAGTCTAAACCCCATGTTACTACAGCTAATAGTGCAAGCCAGATGGATAATAAGAAATGGGAGAGAAAACATCATATATATATGAGGAGACTAAAGATGAGAGCAGAAGACGGGTAGGTATGAGTGTAAGACCCTTCCTGAATTATTCCATGTTTCTGTATTCTCAAAATAAAGGGTACTTAAAGAATAAGGATTTATCCCAAATTCCAGCAGGATCAGGCAGCAGGACTATGACTGGTGACTGCTAGAAGCTACACAAAACACATAAGGTGTAAGCTTTGTGGGAAAAGGAGAGAGCTTTTCATTACAGATGCGACTGGTGGTTTTCATGTACGCTGCCATTCACGCTTTAAAAGTAGCTGGTTTTTGAAAAAGAGGAGGCCCATGATTTTTTGAAGATCAGTCTCTCTTAAGATGTTTTATGCTGAGCTCAGCATAAAAACTTTGACCTTAATCTGTATGGATAATTAATTAGCAGTACAAAGGCAGAAGGACTGTCCTCCCTTATTCATTTATTGAGTCTACGTATTCTTCTTTATTATAAAATTACCATTTTTTTGCCCAGAATGCTAATGAAAATGTCAAGTATATTTATATATACATACTTGCTTTTCTGCTTTTTAACTAAAAATTACTGATACAATCATTATTTATCATTGTTAGAAAAAAATAGACCTTCTGCATCTAGCATGACAAAAATACGCTAAGACGTTAGCCTGTTATGATTTATAGTGCCTAAGTTTTAAAACCATGAAAAACTGGTTTGGTGACAGATCTTTGCCTTCTAATATGTTTGAAGCATGCTGTCCCATAATAGATTGTTTATATGAGTACATGTAATGAACACAGGGGAATTTTTAATGGAAAAAGACTGAAACTTGGGCTCCTTGGAAGCTCAGCTAAGCTTTTTCACATGTCAAAGGAAAAAGAACTTAGTGATTTTGGTCCTATCTGGTATCTGCCCTGAATTAATGACTGTCATCAGCAGTACTCTGAAGGAAAAAAAATCTCCCTTATGTTAACATGTTTTCTACCTTTAAAAGGGAGATTGAAAGAGTTAATGCATCTCAGAATTTAACATATTTGAACAGAGCTGCAGAGGCCACTGGCCAGTGAAAGGCGGACGAGGCTGTTTGAACGATGCTTGCGTAAGGCACAGAACCTGCTTCTTTTAAGGGGCTCCATAACGAGATTGTACTAACACTTATGCCTCCATGTGAATCAGATTAATCAAATTTCATGTTCTGTGTCAGCTTTGTTATGCCAGAGAACGGACAGTCCCTTTGGTTAAGATATCTACTTATCTTTTGTTTTTTATTTCCTGAAGGCTGGAAAAAATGGAAAGGGAAGGAAAGGAAAACTAGGAAAAGTTAAGAAACAAATCTCCTGCACTTTTGCTTCATATACCTTGTAGTCAAAATATAAACTGAGAGATTCAGGTAGTTTTCTTCACTCCAACTTTTTGGAAAAAAAAAAAATGTCCTGCTCATTTGTTATTCATAGACCTTGCTCTGGTCCATAAAAGTTCCAGCAGGATTCACTAGTGGACACAGATAACACAGCTTTTCATGAAGGGCTGGTTATTTGTAGCTGCACTGACTTTGCTTGTAGATCTGGAAATCCCACTCCTCCCCCAACAAACTAACCCGAGAATGAAGAATTCAAAAGAACTCTGAGTTTCTGTCAAATTAACTGAATATTGAACAACTTCCCCAAAAATCACAGGAGGAAAAAAAGTGGTAAAAGTGTTGGAAATACTTAAATATATGTCTAAACACTTTTTAGTCTGAGAGGTCTGAAAAAATAAACAGATTTATCAAAAGTAAATATCCTCCAACATAAAAAAAAATATTTTTTCAGATTGAATAAAATGTACTGAGTTGACCAACCGAAAACATGTTTTTTTGAGAGAAGAGTTCTTTTACCAGAAAAGTAGTTCTTGACCAAAACTGAATGCGTCCCCTGATCTTTTGCTAACAACTGTTGTTCTTTTGTTCATAAATGGGCTGTGCAGGGTACTCAGTGGCCTGACTGCCCATAGAGATGAAGTTCACAGAAGGTTCTCCTGAAATAACTTATCTGTCTTCATTGCAGCTGACACAGGCCCCCACTGCTGCCATTTATAACTCACTCAGCCATCAGTTCTGCAGAGGAGGAGCCTGCCCTCCAGCATGGCCTTTGTAGCAACAGGCATTTGTTGGCGGGGTCATCAGCTCTTTAGCATTCATGATAGACATTGATTAGAGAAGGTTATAAAGGCATTACCAGAGACCAAAGCCAGATGTGGAATGAAAAAAAAAAAAAAAGTGTGCAAAGTAACATTTTAAATAGACACACCTATTTACAGCTGCTGGTATTCTTATTCAATGGGAATCAGTAAGAATTTAGTACTATTAGACTCAGACAGTAAGGCTGAGGTTTTAATTTGCTACAGTTCTGCTCTAATAGGTATAAAGAGACTAGAAGATTTTGAAATACTGAACTCAGAGGTGTTCTGACAAACCTTTGTACTCAGAACAGCAAGAGCTAGCGTGAGCTTATACAGTTTAAAACTAATTGCCCAGCCAACATCCTCATTACCATATTGATGCAGTTCATAAATCAAAGCGCTGCCTCTTCAGGCTGTTCGCCAGCCTTGCGCTAACTCTGCGTTTCGGCTGAGAACTGTAGTGTGTTGCACTGCAGCGTGAGCACTGCAGAACCCTTAAAAGACTGATGGGAGCACAGACCTGGGGAGCTGAACTGCTGAGAACTGGTTTCATGCACATGGCACAAGAGCTGTTGCTCTCGTTTGCTTTCCGAGTTATGTTCTGACTTAGCCTGAAAAGTTTTCATAATTGCGTACCGGGTACAGATATGGGACTTCAGAGAGCGGAGAGCTGTGGGCTGTTTGGCTGCCAATTTACCTTCCTACACAATCTTTTCTTAACTAAGAGACTCAGACCTACATTTTTATGAGCAACAGAGTACACAGATGAGCTCAATTTAACCATGTACATTTAACTGCATGAATTTAACTGTATACATAAGGTTTTACATAGGAAAGGGCAGGTTCAAGCCCCTACCAAAAACTCCTAAATTAATCACTTAAATAAAGTGCCTGCCGATAAGTTTTTGGAATAGCCTCAGTAAAGTCAAGATCAAATTCAGTTGCCTAAATAAGTGCTTACCTACTACTAGTGCCCTTTGGGATACCCTGTGACGCTAAGACAGCACAGTGTAAATGCTGAAGAAGAACATGGAGACGAGCGGCACCTCTGAGCTGGCCACCGAAGGGCGGCTGGGTTAGTCCAGGACTTCACCAGGAGCCTGTAATTAGGTAACTGAATCCTGTCTGGGCTGATTTTTTCCTTCAGGTGTATCTCAGTGAGCTAAAGTAGGTATCAGAAGCAACCCAGCCACATGAGCAGCATAAATAAATCTGAGCTGGGTTTGTTAGCTCAACTGTGCCCGGCTCCTCAAACTCGCTGCTTAGAACTAGCTGAAAATTTGTCCAAGATTCTGAGTATTATTATCCCAAAGCTAGGTGCCTCCTGCGTTATTTTTCTTTGTATGCCCTGCTTAGAAAACAGCAAGTGAGATTTATATTGCCTGTGGTTTCTCACGAGCTAAGCATGATAGATCTGGCCATCTGCTGAGAAGTCCCTCTCCCTCGGCGCCAGGGCTTCCCCCTTGCAGCTGACGTACACAAGCACAGAGGGCTGGAGCCAAGGGATGGGCAAGGTATGGAAAGGAGAGAAATGAACTTTACAATAAACACAGGTCTGGACTACACTCTGCCCCTGTGCAGTGCCAACACAACTGTCATCTTCTGGTGTCTTCTGCTGCTGGCGAGTGTCACCGGTCCAGCAGAGAATTCTGTCTGGGAAGCCTGCAATTTTGGAAGCCATCTAACATATACCGACTGGCAGGCTGTTGGGCAGGACGGGCTCTGTTGATATACAAGAGCCAAACAGGAAAAAAACAACAAACTAAGACAACCTGCTTCCTAATTACCTCATTAGTGAGACATGGCTGTCACATGCCATTTCTCTTTCATCGGCTTTAAAAAAAAATAAAGATATGACCATGATGTTTCAGTAGTCTATCTTGTATATATATCCTCCAATATGAGAAAATCATTTCTTCTAAACTCTCTCTGTGCATAATGAAGATTAATTTCCAACAAGTCTAGTGAGCATCCTATGAACAAGTGTAATGGAATTCACTTTAGAGTCTGAAGAAGTAGTGGCAATATGGAGGCTGGAGAGAGAAAACAGCTCATAGCTGCGCGTCTGCTTGTAGCAAGGTTGTGTCTTGACTGTGGTTTGGACTGGCTGCTCAGATGAAGCACTAGGATTTTAACAATGCCAAGATCCTCACCCTAGAGGGAGACAGATCTTTTTTTTTTCCAATATGTTTTGCCCAGTGTTAGTTTTAAAATATTTATTAGGTGTCAGTCATTTTGGGGCCTCTGCAGTATTTGAGTTTGGCTGCTCTTCTGTTTCATGTTCTTTGCACCATTCAAATAAGAACAAAATGGAAGTATTCTAGGGTAGTATAGAAGATTATTTTAAATTAATAACACAATTTTAGATACACACATATGGACACACGCACACACACACACCTTTCACCCATTTTTTCCTCTCAACTTGCCTCAATTTCACATCAGGTTTAATTTCTATAATTCACACTGTAATTTTAAATCACTTGAAATTGCCTTCTAAAACATGCAGTCCAACAGCCTCAGGCCAGTGTCTCATCAGGAGCTTGATGCTGCATCTCAGAGCTTTAAGACAAAATACCGCGAAGTAGACCAGAAAATAAAAAATTTGAAAGTAATGTTAAAAGAGCCTCATGGCAGAAGGAAAGCCAGAGTAGCTCATATTCTTTAAAGATATTTCACTGATATGCTGATAATTGTGCTGAAAGCCATAAACTCTAAATACACCATTCACATTTTTGGTACCTTCTAGCCAGAGGAAGGAATCGGGTATGCAAGGGGTATGGGATGTTTCCAGGGGTGAAGAACTGTGTCTAGTCCTTGGTTTTACAGCAGCTCACATGCTGCTGACCTCTGTTTTCGCTCAGGAGTTTACGTAACTGTTCAATGCACAGGCTGCAAGCAGCAGAATTCCTTGCCAAGACAAAACCCTCCATTACGTAAACGAACTGGAACTAAACATCACCCAAATATCTAAGTTCTTAGAAATGGCATGAATAATACTATTGCAAAAGCCCACCTAAGTTGTGATTAAACCCTCGTTTATCTAAGGTGACAATGGTGTGATGCTGATAATGACGTTTTGGACTCAAACACAATTCAGGCAAGACATTCTATTACTGGCAGGATGTTAGCATCTTGTCTGCATCAACCTCAAGCTCAGCTAACTAAACTGAATACATCGGTGATTCCTCCTAGGGCTGACTCTTCCCGTGCTAAATATTAAAAGTAGTCCCATCTGTAAATATTTTGCTATGCGTTAGTCAAGAAGGTGGTTGGAAAATGGACATATCTGTAACTATGAGCTAGTGTGTCTGTAACTAGGAGCTGCTCCAGAGAGAAAACATGAATGTAGGCAAGTTATGCTTGCAAAATGTCCCTTTGCCTATATAATTTGTTTCATCTAGGAAGACATTTTACTTTCCTTGACAAGGTAAAATGAACATCTGATTGGAGTGAGGCTGGACACTGGAAAGTTAAAAAGAAAGAGTGATAGTAAAGCTATTTTGAGATAATAAGCAGATCTAAAGCTGAGGCACGTTTTATTGAATTACCATATCAAGAAATTTCTGTAAAATGGTTGCCTAAAGAGAGGAGTTCATTTGCTGAGTGACTTGTTCATAAATATACTGAATTCTTTATTGACTTACATACTAGTTAAGCTCAGTGAAGGCAATCAGGTGCATGGAGTGCAAGAGAACTCTACATCTTAATGCTGTCTCTGTCACTCACTGAAATGAGTCAGCAGAGATCTAGATTTTGCAGCATCTAGGAGTCCTCCTGGATATTTCAAGGTGAAATATTATATAGTATTACTATATAATATGCAGGATCCCTTATCTCAGTAGAAGGGTATTGCAGCTTCTCCATTTTGCTGTTTGCTCTAATCAAAAGCAATATAGAAAAACACTTCTAAAATTAAACTATGACTCAGCAGCCAAGAATATTGCTGAGAAGATGAGAAGACTTTCCAGTGTGTATTGCCAGTGACAATTCACACATTCTGTTTCCAGACTAGATTTGCAAATAACTGATCTGCAATCACACCGGGAAACTCACATTCCCAGTACCCTACCCAGTGACTACACTCTGCAGTACATGCAGAAGCCTGTCTGCAACTATGATCCTCTACCTACGTATAAGAGAAGACTTGTAAAATTTTGGCAGCAAAATGCAAGTCTTGAAGCAATGGAGACAAATAATAATTAGAATTTGCAAATGACATGAAAACCTAATTCTGGTGTTCCTTTACACTGTCTTGGAGGTGCACCCAAAGGCATTTCGCAGCCTACCTGACAGTACCCAGAGCAGAGGGAGCTGACAGTACCCAGAGCAGAGGGAGCGCTGTGTGAAACTGCATCCAGGTGCTTGGGGTGATAAAGTAAAGCACAATCTGAAAGAGGTCACACTGTATTTGCAGAAGTGTCTGGTGTTCCTGCTTTTGCTCTCTCCTTTTTTTTTTTTCTTTTTAATTTTCCTCACTGTTTTTTTCCCCTTTCTCTCTTTCTGTGAATAATTTAGCCATCGCTTGCAGAGGCTGTTTTAGCCCCNTAAAATTTTGGCAGCAAAATGCAAGTCTTGAAGCAATGGAGACAAATAATAATTAGAATTTGCAAATGACATGAAAACCTAATTCTGGTGTTCCTTTACACTGTCTTGGAGGTGCACCCAAAGGCATTTCGCAGCCTACCTGACAGTACCCAGAGCAGAGGGAGCTGACAGTACCCAGAGCAGAGGGAGCGCTGTGTGAAACTGCATCCAGGTGCTTGGGGTGATAAAGTAAAGCACAATCTGAAAGAGGTCACACTGTATTTGCAGAAGTGTCTGGTGTTCCTGCTTTTGCTCTCTCCTTTTTTTTTTTTCTTTTTAATTTTCCTCACTGTTTTTTTCCCCTTTCTCTCTTTCTGTGAATAATTTAGCCATCGCTTGCAGAGGCTGTTTTAGCCCCGGGGATTCTCACACATACTTCTGTTGACAGCGCTCTTGTGCAGCAAGCAAGCTGAAATGCCTTTTGTCAAGGATCTGTTCCCTTCTTTTTCTGTTCTGCCTCAATGCTTGGAGGATCTTTTAGCTACTGAGTTCCTGTCGTTACGCTTATGGAAATTAACTGACTTGAAAAATATGGAATTACCTTGCAAAACAGGTAAAACTATAAGCAGGAAAAAAAGTCCTAATTTGCTATTAGTCCATGTGTTTCATTTTTGGGGCTTCTTTTTTAATTTGTCAGGGAAAGACTGTTTAAATCAATGGAAATTATTAAACAAAGTTAAAAGGCAAACAAATGCATTAGGGGCTGAGGAATTAAAACTTGTTATTTTAATCAAGTGGTGTTGCACTGTTCCAATCAGGATCAGGACTTGATACGCTAATTTACTATGTCAGATCACATTTAAACAGACATAATAAAGAGTAATAAAATTCCACAAATTAAAATGCTTTGTAATGCCAAAATACACAATGGGTAGTGAAATGTGCTAGTTTTGTCAGTGTTTGCAAAATTAGTTTGCTATTATAGTAACCTTATGAAATAAGGCATAAACATTTGCCCCAGAAAACAATTCTCCTAAAGAAAATAGAAATGAGGCTATCCATATTAAACTCTTTTTAAAATCCTCCTGTTTAATGATTAAGCTTAATATGTGCTTTTGGTGTGATATTTGTTTGAGCGAATTGGGCCAAGAGACCATGATGCACAAAAATCTGAGAGTATGCACATACACATTTACTCTTACCAGAACATCAGAGAACTTTCTTTCTATAACATTTTACTAGCTATATCATCAATCTTTACTAATTTATTCCTAATTCACAGGATCTCCTATATGTGTAAGAAGCTGTAGTTGATTGGATCCTCCATTGCGCATTTTGCCTTAGGAAAAAATCCTTTGTGACTCTTTGGTGATCTTCTGAAACCTATTTTGGAGCTGATTTTAGCTAAACAGTTGAATGCAATCTGAGGTATTGCAGTGTCCCTACACTGTCCCTTCCAGGTGGAAAAGAAAAAAAAAAACACTTTTCGGTGTTTAGTTTTGGTGATAAGTATGCTATTTTGAAGGTCTGTGCCATGTGCCTTTTACTGCAAGAACAAATTTAGCTATAAATGTGTAGATTTCTCTGAGTTATTAATTTTGCAATAGGCAAGATTTCCAAGTCCACAGCTCTGCTGAATATATTCCATTTTTAGGAGCTATGATGTGTAAGTAAATCTCCATAACATATGGAATTTTCTATAGTAGTTTTTTTTCCAGTCACTGCAACACTAAGTGAAGAGATATGATCCATAGGATGAACATCGGTAAATTCACATTCTGCCTTCCTTTCACTTCCTGTTCATGGAGTTTTTGCCACGCTTGCACAAAATCAGCCTACTCCTGGATTCTTTCTTTGTCTCAATATCAAGGAGAAAAAGAAGAAAAAATAGTAGAGGAGGAAAATCTAATAAAAAGCAAAACTTTTACAGTTAAACTGTAAAAATTTCATCTTCACACCACACTCAGTAAAACATGGCATAGGCAAAGGCAAACAAGGCAAAGAACATAATTTAAAAAGAAACTGGATGTTTATTTTGGATGCTAGGAAAATCCAGAGATAACTAATAATACACATTTTTGCAAGGATCCGAGCTCCTGTTTGGGGATCTAAAGCATCATCTTGAAATATCAGACTTAAATAAAATATCTTTAACTTACCCCATGCTTGCCTCCTTCAGAATTATTGTAGCTTCTTCTGGTGCATTTTGCACTAGACTGGTACAGCAAAGATGTTCCTGTGAGCAGAGAGCTGTATTTCTGCAGGATGTCATTACAGCAGAGTCTGCTCAGCGGCATCAGAAGCACTGAAGAGGGTGAAGGAAACAGGCCAAGGCTGGGCAATTTCTGCCAGAGAGGGAAAAATATACATATATTTATACATATACACATAATATACATATATATTATTATAGATTATATATATAGAGGGAGTGTATCTATACTGTCTATAACATTAAAATGTATACTGACCAATGACAAAATACGCCTTGCTGGTATGCACTGCTCATTTTATGGCACCCGCAGCAACAAGCATGTCACATATCAGCATCTTCCTTTGCCTGCTGCCCCTTTGACAATGACAGTGCTGCCTTCTGACATGGCTTTCTCATCGCTGACAGGCTTGCCACATACATCAAAGGCTTAAGCTTCTCTTATTTTGAAAAGCTTCTGTTCTGCTTTGTTGTCTCACATGTGAAGTCCTGAAACAATAATTAAAATAAATGCTATCAATATTCAATACAGAAAAAGCAAATTACATATATGGGTCAATTCCTTCATGCAAGATCAGGTCTTCAGAGGCACATTTCCTCCCGCACACTGGAACTCCATAGAGGAGATGCAAGTGCAGAAGTCTCAACTAAAGCACACCCATAGCCACCTTTAATTTAGCATTGAAACTCTGTATTTTTATCCTTCTCATTCTTGGTTTGCAAATGTATTGAAAATGAACAAGTACTATAAGGCAATGGCAATTCAGAGAACCAAGAGAGACAAAATTCTAGCTAAATTAAATGTACTTTCTTTGTGTCCTTTCCTTTGGCTCCTTGCTCTTTCCAGTGATATTTTAATAACTATGCCAGAGCGGTGTATGAATTTTCAATTATTTAGCTGAAAATAAAGTATAGTAAAGAGAAATATGTTTAGATAACAAACACATATCTAACAAATATCAGTTTGAATAATTTCAATCCATTGTGTCAATAATCAAAGTAAATCAATATTTAAAAGCATTTCTGCATTTGCCACTTCTTTCCTAATCTGTAAGGCAAACAATTCAAAGTTCTCCGGTTTTAAGTTCATTTAATCTGCATACATCAAATATTTTTGAAGAAAAACTATGTGTAAATTTGATGTTGGAATTATATACTTTAGGATCACTCTCACTAATGCAGTCCAATGCGAGCGTGTTACCATCTTTTTTTTTTTTTAATTTTCAGGAGCAGCAAGAGTTCAGATCAACAGTATGAGAATTCAAATATTAATAATGATACTGTGATTATGCTTATGAAAAAATTAGAAAGTATTTCTTGGCTACATATGCAGACTTATGTCCATTAAGAAAACCAAGAATGAAGTCTTTTTGATCCTTGGTGGATGAAAATTATTGGAATGGAAACTAAAATCTGTGAAGAAGAACTGGGCTCACCTTATCTTACATCTGTCAAGTGCCTGGGTACTCCAAAGGAAGCAAAGTATAAAGGACACCAATCAAAGACAGAAGAACAAGAAAGTCCATCTCCATTTCATGCTGTTTTACTGGATTCTGAGTTGAGTTTGTCATCTTTGTCACCTTTGCTAGACTACAATGGGACAGCCTTGGGACCTGGTGTGATTGCTGGCTCTGTGAGTGCCCCTGATCAGCCCAAGACCAAGCAGTTTTGTGAAGAATTTTTGAGTTCTGCAGGGCACAAGCCCAAGAAAGATCCTTTAAGCCTGCCCTCATGCTCAGACTGGAAACAAGAAAGACATCATGAGATCAGAGTCATCAAACACAAAACAAGTGCTATCGCATTTTCTGATTTTGAATCTTTATCACAGGAAGCTTACACTAAACTCCACATTTACGAGGAAGTAGAAAGAGTTGGGTTTTCATCTGAAGAGGAAGCAGCAGATGGTAGAGGTGATGATGATGTGTTTACAGAACTGCCAAGGTATGAGGCGTATTTCAGTAGTCTTCATAAAAGGAATGTTTCCCAAAGGAAACAAGATAAATGTGAACCTACCAAACATCAATGCATCTGTCATTTAGAGGACTGTAGTGATCATTCTGAAAAGGAACTGAGGGACCACGACAAGGATGAAGAACACACGGACCTGGAGGTAATACAAGCTACCCTTTTGTTCCAAGCATATTTTAAATAATTTAATAATTCAATCTAAATTATTTAATTATTTACTACCATTTAAGTTTGGTTAGTGATGGGGAAGGGATTTCACAAGTTATTAGATGGGGCTAGTTGATGTAAATGGAACTGATCAACATGATTGGTCATTTTAAATAAAATGGTGATTACAGTATGCATGGGGAACGTTCATACATAACTTTCTGCAGCTTTTGATAGGGTATATTCAAAGATTATATATGTCTTGAACACATAGAACATTTCTGTTTTAATCTTTGGGGAGTCCCATGAACGGATCCTTCTGTCCTGTTTTTGCACTTTTTTTTTACTAATAAAATGCATCAGAATCACTTATGCTGGTTCCTGCTGCACTGTTAACTAAAAACAGCTGTAAACTGGACTATTCAGATAATTTTAAGGTTGCTTCACAGAATCAAGTAGAACAAAGCAGTTGGAATGCACCAGTAAATCTGACTCAATAAATCTTTTTTTAATTAAAAACCTTTCAAAAATGAAATTCCCCTACTGTATAAATATGTTTGTTAAAGAAAATAAACATGAAAATAGAGCCATAGAATAATTTAAGGTGGAAGGAATATTTGAAGATCACCAAGTCCAACCTCATGTGCAAACCAGTTAGAAAATACCCAAAAATACAACATAATGGATTTTCTACTATTCAAAAATTTTGCCATACTTTCTCCAAATTATATATCAATAATATAAACTCATAGTAAAATATACTAAACATTAAAAATATAATGATAGACCTTTAAATGAGACCAATCTCCTTCTTCAGACTGACCATGTTTCCATGGCCCTGAGCTTCAAACTTTGATTTTCCATTTTGTCTTTCTTTTGAAATGGGAACATTGGCTCAGTTTCCTCTGCTCCTACAAGATGGAATATGACACCACACCAAGTTATGTATTCCCAGCCATTCCCTGTGCCCAGTAACATTTAGGAAGGGCTAGAGTAAGGAGTCCTGTGAGGACACAGGATATTGTGTCCATTATTCGGCACTATCCTGTGCCGAATACATACATACTGACACTACACAAAATACATTTTTAGTGTAGTGTCAGTGCAGCCACACCTAACCCATAGCACCATTCTGTTAAACAGCACTATTTTCTGTTTTCTTATTCCATTAAAATAATATACAGGATAGGTAACAATCCTGTTATAATATATTCTATAATAAAATAAAATAAATTGTTTATATCGATACTGGTCTACATCATTACACTCTGCAAACTCCTAACGTTCATAATGAAAACAAGAAAGTTTACGACAAAATCAAAAATGCCCTGTAATAAGAATCATTCAACTATAACATAACATTCTGTGAGGGGAAAAAATGAAGTAAATTAGCTGTGTTTTTTGGAACTGGAGGAATAGAAGAGTTTCAAGTGAGTTCTCACTAGTTTGGAGAATAAGCAGAGCTCTCCCTTACTACCAGCTGGTGACAAACCAAGTGCCTGGAGCAAAACATGTTTATCTTTGGAGAAATTCAGCTCTGGTACAAAAATATGAAGCGATTCCAAATAACGGGGAGAACAAACTCTTAAAGATCCCAACAATCTTAAACTTGTGGTACAAATTAATCTTGAACTGCCAGGTCAGTCATACCTTGCCTTTCTCTCTCCTCCCCTCCTCCTTCTTTATTAAGTTATTTTCCATGTAAGTTTTATGCCCTAAAAATCATTGTGGCTCCTTATTTTTATCCAGTGTTTTCTAAATTTCCTCTACCTATATCTGTCCTTTTACTTCTACTGAATAGAACATAGTGTTGCTTCATTAATTTCTGGTTAAATCAAAGTAAGAGAGTAAAGGTGGGAGAATAATGTCTAAATTAGCATCAAAATTGTGATATATAATACTTAATTACTTCTCTCCTTTAATCTTTCTCCAATTTTGTGAGACTAATTCTACCTCTACCTCAGTGAGAGTTTTGTAGTTTTCTTCCCCACTGATCCCAACTTTACTGAGTTAACCCACTAACTCACAGAGACATAAGGCAGGTTTCTATGAACTGTTCACAGTAGCTAATATGAGCAAACCTAGGCCCATTTTTCCAAAACATTCTACCTTTTGATGTGATACTGACCCAGAGATATTCTTGTTACATATAATTTATTAAATTATTGTATTGCTATTATAATCTATGCCAAGTCTTGCTTCCTCACATATTCGAGAACAGTAATACCTACATTCCACTTAATATAAGGAGAGACCCAAATGCATGTGCAATATCCCTTGGATTCTGCTTACGGAAGTTCAGTCCTGGAGGTAAATAGGGAAGGCCAGGGCCTATTGTCAGTTTACTTCATGTCCACATCATAAAATAAACTCAAGGATACGGCTTGTAGTGCAAATAATGGATTATAAATTGCCAGAGAAGCATATGAAATTACCCAGTAAATCCTAAGAATGTGTCAAAGACATTTCAAAATCTCTGTGGGTGCAATACTCCAGTCCTGGGTTTGATTTTGATTTTCTTCTATGTAAATCAGTACATATCATTCTTGGAAGGCCTCCAATATGTGTATTCATATATATAAATAAAAGGATTATCTTGTCTCTGAAATTTCAGCAGCAGTCATGCATTAATATTCAGAATAAAAGCTCTCCCCATGACTCTAGTCCGAAGCCACATTAAGCAAATGTGTGTCATTGTCAAGCTAACGCTCTTACTTAGAAACGGGGCTGTGGAGAAATGTCTTTCCAGTGGAAAGGAATTAGCTAAAAAAAAGACAGCACGGAGTAAAAATATTGTCAAAAGCAACCATTAGCCTCAGACTTAAAATAGCATAATAAACAAATTGCCCCAGCCATTCAATACAGATAAGAACTATCAAACATAACAGCCTGATTGATATCCCAGCTAAATCCGTGGTGCTGCAGCTCACAGTGAAACGGTGATTAGGATCTGCCCCGCCGGGCTAAGCAAATGTACTTGTTACAGAGCACGGAGGGATGCACGGCAGCAGATTGCCTATTTTAAGTACAGAAAGAGAATTTGCCACCTTCTGCACTCCGGGGAACGCTGTCCCTCGCAGGCAGTCACAAAGAGCAAAGCTGGCATCGAGTCTGCTCTTGAACAGCTGTTACAGGCATCTAAGTGATAGTTGTTGAGCTTGTTTCGTACTAATTAATAAGCAGAGAAGAATCTCCAAATACACCACACAGTGAAGGAGTAAAGCAGAGAGGTGACAAACACAACTTGTGCGTGCTGCCGACGCCATGCCAAGGGGAGGAAACGGCTGAAAACGGTTCACACAATGGTGTCTATTAAAAATGTCCTTTCTTCTTTTCTAAAGGCATACAGAATCTTTTAGCTCTGAATAGTACAAGATAAATGATATCTCTGTTCAATTTATGGACTCAGTGTGGTCTCTCAGTTTTCACTCCTAGGGCAGTCTCATATATATTTCCTGTGGTTTCTCATCAAGTCTAAATTTGGGAACAGCGTCTTCTTTTCAGGAGTCTGGAATCAGTGGTATAAGTGAAGCCCAAATATCTTTCCTAAAAGGAATTTTAATTGAAGGAGCAAAAAATTTAATATTTAAAAGTTAAACTTGAAATATTATACTCCTCATTTTCTGAGGTCTATTTGGGTGATATCATGGCTAACGCAGCACTAGAAAAATTTTGACATCTTTAACCACGTCAGTGAGTTTCTGCATCCTTAGTACAGACCTTTCTCCTCTGCCTACCTCTCCTGCAAAATTGCCCTCTTATCTTGAGAATGAGATTACTTTTAAAATTATTAATCTCCTGATATTATTTATGATTGTTGTGATTTGTTCTGTCCAAACATTTTCTCAGCAGCTCCGAAGTGGTATCTTGAGATGTTCTTCCTCGCTCTTGTCTATTTTAATACACCTTTCTATTAAACCAGGCATACTTTTTGTCCCAGGGAACCCATCTTAGCTCTTCAGACGCTCTGTTGCAAAGGTTGAGGCATGAACTGGCACCAGCAAATGTCGTCCGTTTGGGTCCAGTTCCCTCTGCGGATTATGTTTGTACATTTCTTACCTGCAATATGGGTTTGCAAGAGATGTAACTTCCAGAAGAATCCAAGAGAAGTAATTTCTTGTTAAAGAGGAAATGTAAAGAAAAGTGAAAGAGAATATAAAGAAGATAGAGCCAAACTCTTCTCCGTGGTGGCCAGTGACAGGACAAGGGCGAATGGGTACAAGTTGAACCACAGGAAGTTCCACCTTCATGTGAGGAAGAACTTCTTTCCTGTGAGGGTGACAGAGCCCTGGCACAGGCTGCCCAGAGAGGTTGTGGAGTCTCCTTCTCTGGAGATCTTCCAAACCCGCCTGGATGCCACCCTGTGCCACCTGCTCTAGGTGTCCCTGCTGGAGCAGGGGGTTGGACTGGATGATCTCTAGGGCTCCCTGCCAACCTCAACCAGTCTGGGACGCTTTGTGAAACGAGTCCTATTTCTATGGAATCTGCTGCATGAGCTGCTCTTGTATCATTGTGTGCTACCCGGCCGCTCTCGGCTACGCAGGCTGGTGAGCGGGTGCAGAGCACCAAACCCGCCAGTCCTTAGGCAGGGGCCTGGGAGGCCTTGCAGGGCCTGGAGTGGGACACGGGTTTCCCCCATGTCTTCCCCCTCGCAAGATGAAACCCAATATGCTTGTTGGTTTTCATACTTTTCAATTGGGACAAATATGCAGTGACTTACCACTCCCTATGAGTAAGCGAGATGAGATGGCCTAAACAGATATTTAANTTGTGTGCTCCCCGGCCGCTCTCAGCTGCACAGGCTGGTGAGCGGGTGCAGAGCGCAGAGCACCAAACCCGACAGTCCTTAGGCAGGGGCCTGGGAGGCCTTGCAGGGCCTGGAGTGGGACACGGGTTTCCCCCATGTCTTCCCCCTCGCAAGATGAAACCCAATATGCTTGTTGGTTTTCATACTTTTCAATTGGGACAAATATGCAGTGACTTACCACTCCCTATGAGTAAGCGAGATGAGATGGCCTAAACAGATATTTAATATAGCATTCAGAATGAAGAAGTTGTCAGGATTTGGTCTTTAGATTGTAAATGCAGGGACCTTGGACTAAACTGCACATTCACAGGCTCCGTAAAATGTCACAGGAATCTGTGCAGTGTTGGGCCGTGTTTATGGGCAGCTCACCCAAGGAGAGGGTTTACTCCTCTCTGAGTTCCCCCCTACCTGTTTAAAGTAAAACTGTAACATGTTTCACCACAGGGGACATGTGAAAGACACTTGTGAAAGCTCCATTGATTTTGATGTTTAGAGGTAGACTGACTGAACTCTGAAAATGGTCATAGAAAATAGCCTTTACCCGGTTGGAAGATGGATAATCTATCTTTCTAGTTTCTCTCTCTTTTTTTTTTTTATGATTCATTTATTTTCATTAATTTGCTTGTTCCATCCATGTACAGTTAGATTGTTTTATTTCCTCATTATACAACCATAACTGAGTGACAAGTTTGATAATCATCGTTTAAGCTTAGACCACATGAAAATAATTGTTGAGATATAATAGGGAAGTTTCCATGGTATCTGTCCTATATTTTGTCTGAATCTAGACTGTGTTTTCATTCTTTAACAAACACCAGAAGTCCACCAAAGGAACAAGACAGAGAAAACAGTAGGAAAAGATTTATCCACCAAGAATTTATGCAAAGGCCTTCTTTGAAGTTAGTTTTTGATTCTTTGCTGCCATGCATCCTACTGTGGAACTTATAAATATCTAAATCAAATAATCATATCCAATGAAAAAGGAATAAGAGAAGTTTAAGTCTTTGACAATGAATAAACTTGTTTCATTCTGATTAGATTGAGAAAATTCAATTTAAATGATCAAAGGAGCGTGGCAGCCAGGCCTACAATTATAACCATTAATCGGGCCTGCCAAAGTAAGCTTCTTTCTTACACTATATTTGGATGGCTTCAATTGTGCTAAGTCCCCGTGCCTCCTGTATTCCTGCTCAGTGCCTTCCTTAGGCACTCTGAAGCACTTTTCAGAGAGGTACTTTGCTCTTTTCGTTAATGAGGCACTGGAAGCTGGGTGGAATTTAAGCTATCTGAAAATTGCCTTTAAACAGGCTCTTGTCCAGATCAGTCATACAAGAGCAAAAGCTACTAAAGAACATATCAGAGTGAAGCACAGATTCCTTCGCCCATTCCTCCCATTCTTTGGAAGGGATGGGAATTCTTCTCTTTACCCTATCAAACTGAAACTCCAAACCTAGAGGAGGAGGAGAATGCAAATGCATGCTGACTTCTTCATGATAACTAATACAGTTGTTATTACTTGCTTTTTCGTCCATCCTCTGCAGCTATAGGATGTCTACCCAGGTAGGAAAGCCGAATCTTGAAGTAACAGTTGCCAGGGAGGATTGAGCTTTGTACATTCCTATGTGTCAATGGGATTCACACTTTCTACATCTCAATTACACCTTCTCTCAAGCTGATAGCTGGAAACACTGTGACTTGAACTTTGCAAAGTTTTAACTTTTATGCATGTTTTCTGCCTGCCTGGGAAAGAAGCTGGAGAAGAACTGTGCTTGTTTTAGCAGTGATACATTATCATCAGCCAATAGAAAAAATCAACTATAAATAAAAGTCAGACAAATGCTAAGAAAGGGACTCTAATTATGAATTGAAAAAAAGAGCCTTGTATTAATTCTATAATTTAAAGGACTAATTACAAACATAGCATTTTGTAAGAAGTACATTTTTCTCTAATCCTGATATCATAACGTGGCCATTTTCCATTAGGTTATGACATATCTTGTGTCATGCTTCTTAACACGACTGGAGGGAACTGTACGTCCAAATTTCTATCTTACTAAAATGGAAATTAACTGCATGGCTGTTTCTATAAAAAAATTATAAGCAGTATGGAAAACATCACTGCAGTCAGGGTATTTTAAGGATATGCCTTACCGAAAGATTATATCAACATGAAATGGTATATTGGAATCATGTAGATCGCATGTATATCCTATCAAAAGCATGCAGATACTATCAAAATGAGTCTCTTATCTCTTCAAAACACTTGCATGCTGCCTAAAGTATAGTGCCCAAAGAGTATTTGAAAAACTGCTTTATGAAGCATGCATGATTTGTTATCCTTTACTAGAGAATTCTGAGAAAGTTAAACCAGGGAAACATTAAAAAAGAGATAATGCAATCAAAAAGAAGCCTCACCTGGATTTTTGAATTTCCTCAGAAAAATAACAAAATAAACTGTCACTTGGTGCTAAATTAAGCAGTATGAAATTACAGGAGGTGAGATTATGTGAGTTAGACTGCACAGCGTGAAACCTCAGTCTGTTCAGGTTAAGGTGTAAAACTTTGGCCTTTTCAGTTTTCCTAACATAATGAGAGCTTCCTAGGCCAGCCGTTTCCACAGTGTGGCTATGGCCAGTAGTACCTGACCACAGTTTTATGCCGCCCATCCTCAGGGTAGCTTTTTGATTGGGAAAACAGATTTTGCTGCTCAGCCCCAGCATGTCCCACACATTAACAGGCCCTCCTTGAACAAAATTTTGGAAAATCCTGTGTTAGCCTGTTCATAAGTATTAGTCCATGTTTTATACTTATCTTTAAAGCTTCAGGAGAAAAAATAGTTAACAGAAATATACTCAGATGGGACAGTATACAGGATACGTAACTTGGGGATAGCTTTTTTTTCTGGTATTAAGGCTCCATCATTTGTTGTGTATTTCAGTACTTCAGAATCCTGTGACCACCATAGGAAAACAATATTATCTCTATTATAAGAAGAGATGATGGACTTAGGGTCACACTAAGCCCATAAAGTAGAAGAGGTCTATCAGGATTCCCTTTCACAAATATTTGAAAATATCTGGGCCTGTGCCATGTGAGACCATTCAAGTGCTTTATTTATCTCTACAGAACTAGAGCAAAAGTCAAGAGGGAAAAAAAAGCCTTTTATAAGTCAAGGTTCGGGTGAACTACATTCCTGGGAGAACACGGGAGAATGGGGTGGTTTGGGAAATCTGCGAGAGGTACAGACGGGCTGTCAGGTGTCGGGAACTATGAGAAACATGTAGAAATCTCTTGATTTATTTACCACTGGAATTAAGATATTGCTTCAAGTGCAGATGGAGATTATGGATAATTTGTGGGATGGGTTGCAAAGAGAACAACTTGTGAAACTGGAAAGTTGTACAAAAGGTGAGGGGGAAGGGGTTGGGTTGAAATTTCAAGCTTGTTTGCCTGGTAGGGGAAGATTTTGCATGTTTCTTAGGTTCAGCGATAGAACTGCAGAATAAGAAAAACAAAAGAGAATGCAACTGAGTTAACAGTCTATATTTCATAGGTTTCACATAGTGTAAACTGTACTTTGTAATGCAGTTCTGGGGATGGAATAAGAAAAGTGAGTTACAAATTTCAACACACACTTAAGTCCAACTGAAAATCCATGGCACTTAAATAAGGCATTTTGCTGCTCTTGAAAGTTTTTCCTAGGTGACATTTGCCTGGTTAATACAGTTGGCAACACTCTAGTTGGAGACTTTGGACCTCTCAGTCCTTCTGTGTGTGCAATTCCAAGTACATAGTGTTAGCTTGGTATTTCAGGGCATATTTCCCAGTTAGTACCATGAGATCACTGGCTCTGTCATATGATTTGACATGTCCAGGTATTTTCCAATCCGTTCGGTCATGCGACCTAAGCAGGACTCATGTAACCAGCTCTCTGTGTGAACTGTGTGGTCCATGTTTGAAATCAATTCATGGAAATTTAATAACTAAGATAATGTGGCAAACGTCATAAAAAAATAGGTTGATAGATCTGAGATTTCATCTTCCTACATTTTTTGTGCTTATTCTCTGTAGGAGAGAATGACTTCAGCCTCACGCCCTTTCTTACCAATAGCTCCAATTACTGAATATTTTGAATTTCAACAAAAAATTTAGAAGAGACTGTTCCTACCTGTTCCTCACGTTTCCTGGCCTATGGATGCCTCATCCTCTATCCAGATTAAAAGCTTTGTCTAATTTTCAATTATTTCAAAACTAATACTGAGTAATTTGGAGTTTTCTAGAAATAGAAGGGACAGGACACTGAGGCTAGTTGCTGCATTTGAAACATTTTTCTTCCTGAAATTAACTTCACTATAATCATGCCAGGCTTTTGGAGTGTATTACTGGACTTTATTTATTCATACTTTCTGTGGATTCTGAATTTCCCTGACATTTAGTTTGCTAAGCCAATGTTTCAAAAATTGGATCTGGAGTAAAAAAGTGAGTTCTGAAGATTTAGGGACATATTTATGCCACTTATTCAGCAAAAAGTTGTCTGACCTGGTTTTAATGTTTGTGATGAAATACCTACTGACATGCTCTATAATCTAGATAAGTTTTTACAGTTGTTATTTATTGTTCCTATTCAAACAGTAAAATGATGAAATTTCACTAGTTCTATAATAAGGATTTTGCACTGAGGCAAAAGCCTCTTAGTCTAGGGACTGATCTACTTAAATTAAAATGTAAAAAAAAATAACTTCCTAAAGCTACCAAAAATAACAGAACATAAATCAGCAAGTTGAATTAATTTCATTCCATAATGCATTCAGTATTTATCAAAACCAAAAGCAATATATGTAAAACCAGTAACTTGAAGAAGGAATAGGTTTGACAGATTGACCACAACAGCAGCATAAAGATAGCAGCAATATAAAGTTAGCAGCTTTCTGTGAACAGCACATCTGACTAAAGTCAGTGCTTGTATTGAGCAAAACCAGAGCAAAAACCAGAGCACTATATATGTGTGCAGCTAAACACACTCACAAGGGTTGAAAGAGACCTCAAGATCATGTCTAGAAGACAAACAATGATGAAACTATAAAAGATTACCCCTGAAGGCAAAAATATTTCAGAGATCCTGTTTTTAAAATAAAAAAAATCCAATACTAGTTTTTAATATGTTTCAGTGTCTCTCAAGCAATTACATGGGATGTATACTATACAAAACACAAAATAGGAGGTTGAGTAGTCTGAGCCTGGAGAAACTTAGACAGTAAGGACTGAACAGTTTTAGTCTTATCTTGAGGAACACATATATAAGATGGTAATCACACTGAGGTAAAAAGAAAGAATGTTAAAAGAAAGTGAGAAATCAAGCCTGAGTGGGAAACCTCCCACTAAGCAAGCAGGCCCAAACTCAGTTCTTCCCGAAGGAAAGGCAAAAGCATTATACACGCTCACGAAGTGGTGCTGAAACCAAACTTTTCAGACAAGACAAAGCATGCATTTTTGTATGTGAATGGCAGAACAGCGAGAACTAAAATTGCCACTGCAATGTTCTCATATAACAGTATTTTAAATAAAGGAATTTACTGTGAATACAAACAATTCATAATGTCAGACTTTAAAGGAACAGTAGTAATTGCTATGATTTGAGATGCACACGCACTGACAGGTTTTAACTCGGATCAGCTTCTCATGGGCAATGCTTCCACCTTGGTTCGAATTTCTTACAAAAATGGTGCATTTAAGCTGCATTAAATTGAATGCAGATACCTAAGTAAAGAAAAAAAAATAGACCTTCTGGTATTCTCCATGAAGCACTTTCCTCCAGAAAGCTGTGCTGCCATTCAGAGGGACCTGGACAGGCTGGAGAGTTGGGCCAGTTGGGCTGTGGGAAAGCAGCTCCGCAGAGAGGGATTTGGGAGTCCTGGTTGACAACAGGTTAACCCTGAGTCAGCAATGTGCCCTCGTGGCCAAGAAGGCCAGTGGGATCCTGGCTGCATCAGGAGGAGCGTGGCCAGCAGGTCGAGGGAGGGGATCCTGCCCCTCTGCTCAGCTCTGGTGAGGCCGCACCTGGAGTATTGGGGGGCAGTTCTGGGCTCCCCAGGACAAGAGGGACGTGGAGCTTCTAGAGAGGGTCCAGCGGAGAGAGACAAAGATGATGAAGGGACTGGAGCATCTATCATATGAGGGAAGACTAAGTGAGATGGGCTGTTTAGCCTGGGGAAGAGAAGACTGAGAGAGGATCTGATCAACACGTTACAAGTACCTCAGAGGAGAATGTAAAGAGCATGGGGCCAAACTCTTCTTGGTGGTGGCCAGTGACAGGACAAGGGGGAATGGGTACAAGTCAAAATACAGGAAGTTCCACCTCCGTGTGAGGGAGAACTTCTTCCCTGTGAGGGTGACAGAGCCCTGGCACAGGCTGCCCAGAGAGGCTGTGGAGTCTCCTTCTCTGGAGATCTTCCAAACCCGCCTGGATGCCACCCTGTGCCCCGTGCTCTGGGTGTCCCTGCTGGAGCAGGGGTTGGACCAGATGATCTCTAGAGGCCCCTTCCAACCTCAGCTGTTCTGTGATTCTGTGTTTCTGTGCTCAAACGCTCACAAATGCTAATGCACAGTCACACAAGAAGCCCAGGGCACTCAGCATTTAAAACAAATGTTTAAGATCAGCAAGCATGAAGTTGAAAAGATGACAAAATTAAACACGGAAAATTTATTTTATGCATCAGAGGAAAAAAAAAGACAGCATATACTCAAAAGTCATATAAAAGTACGATGATCAGTGGATGTACATTCACACTGTATCTGTGCTGGAGCCCATTTCCTGCTGCCAGCAATATTCCAAGGGGACTATCCACAGGTGAGTAGCACTGGAAAAAAAGTGGGACAGTGTGCCCCCGTTTTTTGAGATTTCTGAGATTAAAGTTCAAGTGTTACTTGAAGATACATCTTAAAATACAGACTATTGCATTTTCCACTTTTATCATAGAACTTTTAGTGTGAGAGCTAATACCTTCTAAGTTAAGGCCTAAGGCCTTCTCCACAAGGAGGTATCTAAATATGCCTCTTACATCGGGCCATCTCACAATTCTAGATTATACTGCATTTCGGTAGGAAGATTTTGCATATTATTGCTATTGGTAAGTGTCCTGTGTTTCAAAATACACTTTTAAAAACTTGCTTGAGGAACTAAGTGAAATCCTAGCCATCTTGAATAAGGCAAGGAATCGTTTATTTCCATTTTTTTTTTTTTTGCCAGAATTATGTCAACAGATTTTTCTATTTGGATTTATGTGTCTTTTTTTTTTGTTAGATTGTTTGCCATCAAGTGAAATATATGTAAATGTTATAAAAATTATCACTACAAATAATCATTATTCTGGAGGGTTTTTTCCCCTCTTTCTTAAAATCCTCTTTGTAAGTTCAAATAATAATGTTTTCCTGTTCATTTTAAAAACCAGTTCTTTTTCAAATATTATAAAAGGCACCAAATATCCTACCATGGATTACCAGAGATACTAAACGCTTTCAATTATTGCATTTGCCTTCACAAACAGCCAGGCAAGTGCTTTGCTAGTATTAGTGTTAGCATATTAGCACTGGAAGTCAGTAATGGTTAGGCTAAACCTCCATGTGACAACACAGACACTGGGGCAGGCTCGTGCTTTCATGTCTCAAAACATTTTTTTTATGAGCATTTGTGTCTTGAAGAGTTTAAAGAACTCTGGTGTGTTTATAAAAGCAGTTGCTACAGATCATTTCTCTCTCTCATCTCCTCTCGTGCCAGCAATAGGTACTGATGAGGCACAGGGCATGAGGTACTTATAACAATAGTAGGAGTTTCTTTGTGCCCATCATACTCTTTGAAATAAAACTGAAATGCCAGTGACATTTTTTTCCAGTTTCTAGACCACATTCTCCAACCCTTAGGTTATATTAAAATATTTACGTGGTGTAAGCAGAACTTTTCTTCACAACTGAGATCAAACTGATTTTTTATTAGGAAATGTTTTTATAGCTTTTAATTACAATTTTTTTTCCTCCAAGCTAAAAAAGGACATGTTAAAAAAATCCATCACCGCCATTCTGTTTCTCAGTTTATGACTAAAAAAGACAATGACAGTTTCTCCACAAAGCAAGATATCCGAGGGAAGCAACATAAGTCAATATTATGCATACTAATGGACATTACCACACACAGGACTCTTACATACCTATTTATTTTTATTCTAGCAGGACAAGACTTCAACTGTTTACATATAATCATGAAAACTGCTTTGGTTATTTAAATCAAACCTCAAAAACAAATCAAAAAATTATTATCTCTGTTTTTTTGATCTCTGAAAAAAGAAATATAATTAGAATTCTCAAATCTGTGGGCAAATAACTACCATTATCAATTAAAAACATAAGCCAAAATGCAAAAAATATAAATTAATAAGGAATTAAGAAATATATCCATGGACAAATAACTATTCTTGTTCATGAGGTGATGATCTATTCTGCATTTAAACTCTACTGGATTCCCTCAGCTCCTGCATAAGGCATGAGCATTCTTGCCATAGGAAAAAGAAAGAACATCAACTGCAGCAGATTACTATAGTAGCCCTACTGACATTGTGCGTTTTAGCATAAACAGAAAATGGAGCATAGATCCTAGTTTACTAAAGGGTGAGGAGAAAAATGCAAAGAGGCGATTTGTAAGAAGAGTTTTTTGTATAGCTGGTGCTCCATTAAAAGCTTTATCCAAAGGACAACATACTTCTCCAGGCTGAAAGCTTTTGCTGGGTTTAGCTACTATTTCTAAGGGAGAAATGTCATCAAGTCCTCCATCAAGCAAATCTGTAAAGAAAAATACATTTATCAAGTTTAGTGAGCGAGGAGTGAATCCAATCTCTACAATCTGGGCAATGATTTTCACCTAAACTTTAGGTATGTAACTAGGCGTGGTTCCTGGTTGTGCCTGGTGGTGTGGACTTGCTGCTCTCATAGTCTAACCTCCTTCCCATAGAAACTAGATATGTGGGAGAAAGAGGAACACAGGAGAGGATGGGAGTAAAGACAGTGCACAACAGGTCTTGTCTCAACATGGAATTGAGACATGCACAGAGTATTACCAAGATCTGGGGGTTAGCGAATGCTCAGTGCTCGTTATACATTTTTTATACAACTAATATGGAATAAGAAATCCAATCAAGCACCTAAATTCCTCAGGCAGAGGAAACAGAGGCGGGTGTCTTTAAAAATCTCCAGAGGGAGAGCCCATCAGGTTGAGCATAGGTATTTAAGAAAATTATCCAATGAAAAGAAAAAATGTGCCTCTTCAGTCATCTCACTCACTCACGCAAATTTACACAAGATTTGTTGATGTGATCAGTGTCATTACATCATTTTGATAAGCTTCTTAAAATTGAAGCCCTCTCAGAACAGAGGATACAGAGTATCAAAACAGAACTATGCAAATGCACTATAAATAACATTTGGAGCCAGTTTTATCTGGTTACCAAGTGAAGTGGTATTTCTGATGTCAGTGGTATGCTCAAACTTACCTCCACCTCCCTTTAACACTGGAGAACTGAACAACCAAATAACAAAGTGTCTGAGCGCAGGAAATTAACATTTATTGTCCTGCTGTTTCTTCAGAATTCACTTAATCATCTCAGGGTGATTATCTCGGAAAAAAACAATTTAAATGTTTCAAATTTAAGATTACTTAAGATTACCACAACTGACATTCTGCACAAGGCCTGGCAGCCTGTGCCCTCATGACTTGGCCACTTCAGCAGCTCTTGCTCCTCAATCCTTCCTTCTTTTTCAGCCATATTCCAATTTTCTCCCAGCCTTTTTCGAACTTCCAGGTTCCACTTTTAACTATTTTCCTCGCACTGTTCCATGTCTCCTCTATTTCCCTTTCCCCAGAATGTTCCTGGACCTTCCACATGAGTCTTATTTGGCAAGACTCTTCATCTGTAGCTGTATTTTTTCTGAGTGACCAGTTGAGTGATACATGCTGACTGGCAATGCTCAGAGTGGATATGAGCTGATACAGCCTAATGTTCAGTTTGTTGTAGGAAGCCACTTGAATGTCTTGTATCCATCCAGCCACAAATTTTCATTCAACTTTGAAATTTGATCTCCCTGAAATTTCTTCCCCTTTCAAATTGGCTTGAAAGTACTTAAAAGACTGGACAGAACAGTGTAAAACTGTGTTGTTTTAGGACATCAGGCCTAAAAGACAGAAAATAGGAAAACATTATTTTAACACATTATTACCTTGAATACTATTATCAATAAATACAATGGAAGCAACTGATTAAAAATGCATTTAGCATTTTAATTAAGACCATAAATTTAAATAACGAACAGTTAGAAAAGGGCTACAAAAAATAAGCAAATGAAACTAAATCATCTTTAAGGAAAAACGGATAACTGATTCCTAAACTATTTAAAATTATTTTGAATGACACAGTTCAACATGCTTCAGTTTTGTTTAGTAAAGAGACACTTCTCTTGGCC
>VWPW01012958.1:907-11654 GCA_013389825.1 Crypturellus undulatus
CCGGCAGCGCCGCGCGCCGCGGGAGATGGGGCAGCCGCGGGGCGCGCGTCACGGCAGCGGCCCCTCGGCGCCATGACCGGCGAGAAGAAGAAGAAGAAGCGGCTCAACCGCAGCGTCCTGCTGGCCAAGAAGATCGTCATCCGCGACGGGGCCAGCGTGAGCGGCGGCGCCGCGGCGAGGGGAGCGGGGAGGGCGCGCGGGGACGCGGCGCTACCGGGCCCGGAGCGCCCCAGGCCCCGGCGGATCCCGGGGAAACGCCGGCCCCGTCGGTGGCGGAGAGGCCGGCGCCGCCGTGCAGGCCCCGGGACACGGCCGCTCCGAGGCGCCGTGCGGGGGACATGGAGCAGGAGGGAGCTGCCTGGATAGGGAGCACCGACCTGGCGCCTCTGTGGGGCTCGAGGCAGCTGCGATTCCCCAAGCAGAGCCGATGGGAGGACAGAAACCGCCCCAAACTGCTTAGGGAAGGATGGGAGAGCCGGGCAGGACAGAAGCTGCTTAGGGAACAGCACAACCGGACCGCGGGCAGGGGGGGTTAAGCTGCAAACAGGTCTGGACTTCTGCACCTCTTCCCGAAAGAGCCTGGTTGCTCCAGGCCAGTTCAACTTAGCCTGAGCGCTTTGGAACAACAAAATAACGACAATTGTTGAATTTTCACCATTTCTAAGTGCCCGTTGGCCAAACATCTGATTTGCACAGGGATTTTCAGGTGAACGACGGTGGGAACAGAGTCTTTCTGTAAATAATAGTTGGGTGGGCAGGAGGGGGCCGATGCCACCTCTCATGCTGGCTCCATGTCTGACTATTAACAGTCCGTGCAGGTAGTCAAAACAAGGTCAGTGCTCTAAGAGAATTTATTTTGTACTTTTTTTTTTTCCGGTGTGACTGTCACTATTTTAACCTGTGGGGTCATGAAGGAGAAAGCAGCATCAGAAGGTGAAAAATGGAATTCAGAGGCTTTCCGTTCTGTTAAACGAGGCCTTAAATCCAACTCCAGCTGTTCCCCCTGCCTCGGTAACGTATGGGTCAGCCTGAACGGTGCATAGGGTCTAATGCAACATCTGACCGCCGTTTGTGTTATTGCTGCTTAAATCATCGTACAAGGAGCCTTGCAGGTCGCCAGACTCGTCCCTTTGCTAGGGCGCTTGATCAGGATGAAACGTGTTGTGAGGCTTTAGACAGGGATGGCGAAAGCGAGGCGGGAGGACTGCTCTTTTCTGCCAGTGGAGCAAGGTGGGTAATGCCTTGTGCTCCTAATTCCTGGCTTCATGCCACCCTGGGCCGCCTTCTGCTACAGAACATTATTTTCTTTGCGTGCAGTAAAACCGACTTTGGCTAATGACCGTATTTCCCCTGGGTTGATGCCTCTTGTGTGGATGCTGTTGTTCTGTTTCGTTTTGTTTTCAGCAGCCTCGCAGCCAGTCTGCGGGAGACAATTTTATTATAATTCTGAGCGTAAACAAGGTTTCAGTGGTGTAACTTTTCTTGTTGCGTCTTTTCCCATCGCTAATAGACTTAGAGCTGTATCAGTTATCTCAAATGCAATTTTACTGTCTTAAAACCTGGGAGGATGTGGCTGGCCAAATTCCTTGAGTCCCTAAATATCTGTTAATAGCAAAGGATGACAGGGAATACTCATTTGGATTTGAGATTTGTGTAGCTAATAGCTTTTAAGTTTTGCTACTCTTCAAGTCATTGGGAGCTGTCTAAATTGTTGGGTTCACAGTTATCTCAGGTGTTTTGACGAATAATGTTAGGGTTTGTCTACGCTTTTTGTGTATGTTCAGATAATATGGTTTGCCAACACTAAAAAATCAGGTTTGCAGAAAAGCACATTGTGCACGTTTGATCTGTGCAGTTCTGAGCCCGTTGAAACTAGACTGTTTTTTTCAGTGCTCCGATGTATTTTCCGCGTGGACTTGCAAATTGGTAGGTACAGTCTGCCTGGCAAGAGGAAACCCTATGGCTAGCAGCTGAGATTGGCAGCAAGAAAAGTGACAGAACAAATGTTACCCTGGAAGTGCCTTGAGAAGTCTCTAATGAGAGAGAGATAAATGAGGCCTTGAAGGGGGTTATTTTTTTAACTGATCTAACAACTGCGCCTTTCCCACCGTGCTGGATGTAGGGAGTCAGCACTGAGGAGTCAAACTGCCTTCCCAAATACCCAGATATATTTTTTTTTCGGGGTGGCACAGCCGTGCACACACAGCTATCAAAATACACAAACTGGTTCGTTCTTTCCTCTTGAAGTCCTTAGGGTGAGGACCGAAAGGATGACACGTTGGGTCACCTTTCAGGAAAGCACAATGGTGTTGAAGCTGTTAAGTTTTGGGGAGGATAAGTTGCAGGCTGGAAGAGACACGTGCGGATGCTCCTTGGGAAGAAGGGAGCTGTAGACGCAGCAGGGAATCGTCTCGGGAAGCAGCAGGAATAGTCTCAGGAAGCGCTCGAGCACCCAGCCACATCGCAAGCCCTAAATCTGCAGCAGGTCAGGACTCACGTGTTGTTATTGCTTATGGACCTGTGTTTTGCAGCGCCAGGGAATTGGGGAACCCAGCGTGTACCATGCGGTGGTGGTGATTTTCCTGGAGTTTTTTGCCTGGGGGCTGCTGACCACTCCTATGCTAACGGTGAGTAAATCTCCTGGGAACTTCATACAGATTTCTCTTTTCTTTTTCATTCTCTTTTTTCATTTATTTTCTGGTGTCGGTATACCAGCTCACATTAAAGTCTAATGGGTCATGCGTATTTTTGATTTGATATCTAGGTAACGGCACAAAAGGAGCCTTTGTTATTTATACAAAGGCCTTTAGAAATATGCTTACTGGTGCAAAATGCAAATCAAGTGTAGAGAGGGTACAAAAGTGAGAGCGAAGAACAGAAAAGTGAAGAACAGGGGAAAAACGAACGGGACAGGGTTGGAGCGAGGCATGTATCAATTATCTCAGCCTTATGAAAAATATGTCTGTGAGCTCACCCTGACCCAAGCACGGTGGAATAATTTATAGACCTGACATATTAGAGAAAGTGGCTGCTCACGGTGGAGAGAGGAAGCAAATTCCTTATGCGAGTGTGGCAGTGGGATTGGCTGTAGCCTGCTTGCATTTTCCCTGTGTGTTGCTCTTACAGGCACTTAGCTGTCAGGTGCTTGTAGAACTTAATGGAGATTTGCTAAAAGTTGCTGGCTCTGTTTTTTCTAGGTGTTACACCAGACTTTTCCTCAGCACACATTCTTGATGAACGGCCTGATTCATGGAGTCAAGGTGAGGAACATCTCTTTTGCTTTTACGTGCCATAGATAAGTCTAATTATGTTCAGGCTTCCATTTGCGCCTGGAATAATTGCAAGAAGGGATAAACTTATAATCCATGGCATTTGTTGAATGTAAATTAGTATCTGAGAGATAAAGGGAAATAGCTAGAGTGTTTGGCAGTGTTGAGTTGATCGAGTTTTTCTCAGTAAAAGGTATCAGTTTAATGAACTGTAATTTCCTGCTTGTAGCAAATAAGAAGGGATTGCCTCCCCACACTTGGTCTTTCCACAATATTGCCAAAAGCTCTTGCTGTTGAGAGTCTGAATTTGCCTGAGCGATTTCTCTCCGATCTTGTCTGTCTTGTCTTAGGGCCTGCTTTCCTTTCTAAGTGNTGGTCTTTCTACAATATTACCAAAAGCTCTTGCTGTTTTGCCTGAGCGATTTCTCTCCGATCTTGTCTGTCTTGTCTTAGGGCCTGCTTTCCTTTCTAAGTGCCCCACTGATTGGTGCTCTCTCTGATGTCTGGGGCAGGAAATCCTTCCTCCTCCTCACTGTGTTCTTCACATGTGCGCCAATTCCCCTTATGAAGATCAGTCCGTGGTGAGTTTACTCTTGTCACAGCTGAGGGTTTCCAATGAGGGGATTCAGCCCCAAACTGAATGACGGACAACTCGCTGGTGGTGCATTTGGGGATGAGATGGAAGTGTCTTGTCCAGTGGAAAAGGAGCCTGATGATGTACCCTTTCATCAGCCTCGAAATTAATTTCTCTACCCTGTTCTACCAGATAGTTCAGTTTCAGGAAGAAGAAAAAAGTTCCTAATTCTAGTGTGTATTTTTCCCCCAATATGTATATTATCATTATTGAGGCAGGTTAACATTTCCTTGCTGGGGAGAAGATGGGAAGAATGGAAGTTGTAAAACTTATGAGGTCCAAGACTGAAATTCAGTGTTTTTGACCAATTTATGATGCAATGAAAGAGTACAGACTGAAGGGAGAATATGGGAAAAGTTCTAATTTGGCAGCTGCAGACTGTGCCGTGTGCTTGGTCTCTAACTGTACCTTTGGCAACTCCTGTTCCAGGTGGTATTTTGCTGTCATTTCCATGTCTGGAGTCTTTGCTGTTACCTTTTCTGTGATTTTTGCCTATGTTGCTGATATCACACAGGAGCATGAACGCAGCACAGCATATGGCTTGGTAAGGAGCTGAATAACTGTCTTGGCTCTTGAAGGAAATATCTGGGGCTGCACAGTTATAAACTTAGGTGGGGAGCCGTAGGACAGTATCAGGCTCTAGCAAGAGGCCCTGTTAATTTTTTATGCTTGCAGGTATCAGCCACGTTTGCTGCTAGTCTGGTCACAAGTCCAGCAATTGGTGCGTACCTTTCCCAAGCCTATGGTGATACACTGGTGGTTGTGCTCGCTTCAGGTGTTGCTTTACTGGATATTGGTTTCATCTTGCTGGCTGTGCCAGAATCTCTGCCAGAAGAGATGCGCCCAGTCTCCTGGGGAGCTCCCATCTCTTGGGAGCAAGCAGACCCTTTTGCTGTAAGTAACTTTGCTGCTATTTGTTTTCTGCATGCTGACAATGCTCATGTTTGCTTTGGTTTTGCTCTTTTCTCTTAAAAGAAAGATGTATTCTGCTTAATCCTGCCATACGTGCAGTGTCCATTTGATAACAAGCTGTCTAGCAGCTTCTGACCTTTAATTTAGCTGTGTAATTCTAAAAGCAGCTTCAGATATGCCTGAAACAAGATTGTCAAAAATGTACCAATTGCTTGAATAGAAGTTTCATTACCTAAAAGTACTGTGGCAAGAGCAGTCTTGTGTGCTGTGCCAACACAACAGTGGCAACAGTTCTTGCTGCAACAGGTACGACGGCTCTTCAAAGTAGAAGGGTTTGGTTTTGCCCATTGTGAGACTTCTCTTGCTGCCTGCAGCAAATACTTCTTTTTTTTTTTTTCTCTATACCTGGAAAATATTTAAGGATATTCTATTTTTCTTTTCTACAGTCCCTGCGGAAAGTGGGTCAGGACTCTACAGTGCTGCTCATCTGTATCACTGTCTTTCTCTCCTACCTTCCTGAAGCTGGCCAGTATTCCAGCTTCTTCCTCTACCTGCGTCAGGTCAGCCTCTTGCAATAGGGAAGGGCTCTGAATACAAAACCCCAGTCTAAAAATATTATCTTAGTTGCATATGCTGGAAAAGCTGATCTCAGCCAATAACTTCACTAAAGTTGAAGCTAGAACTAGTGACGTATTCCAATTTTCGTAAAAAGTACAGGAGTTTAGTGACCACTTTCTGGTATTTTCACAGGTCATTGGTTTTTCCTCAGAGACTGTAGCAGCCTTTATTGGCGTAGTTGGAATTCTCTCTATACTGGCCCAGGTGAGAAGGATTTTCTGTCTATAATGTAGCAGTTTCATTATAAGAATGTTCTAAATATTTGCTAATCAGGGTTAGGAGGGTGGCATTAACAATATGATTTCTGTGCACAGATGTCTAAGGTCTCTGTATTCTTACCTGTGACTATAACTCTTTCTTGAATAACAAACTAGAAAAGTTCTGCTTGTTGGGTATCCCCGTGTTGCTCTGTAAAACTCTACACACTGCGCTGTGAACCTGCTAGAAAGGGAAATGCCAGTTTTTAACAGAAGTTTATTTAAACAATCTTGTCTTTCCTGCCCTTTATTAGAACCAGGGTTGCCACTGCAGGTCTTATATGTGTTTCTACATAGGTCCAGTGTAACTAACTCTTACAATTAGAGAAGTTGGCAGTATTTATGTGCAAAATTGGTTTTGCACTTTAGTGAGCAAAGACATGGATGGAGATGGTATTAAAGAGTTAAAGATGAGCAAAAGAAGCTTTTTATGCAGGGTACCACTGGAATTAAATTCTCAGAGGATAGTTTGAATGACAATTAGTGGAGTTCTGGTTTTATGAGCCATAATTGAGCAGAAACAGATCAAAGCCTTTATCACTAGCCACTCTTTGGCCCTTGTGAACCCTTGTCAAAATGCTTTGCTGCAAAATGCTCTGGAGAAAAGCATGTTCCTCATAGAAGAGTTTCACAGCAGCAAGGGCTCGCTCTAATTGCTGTCATCTTCTCTGTGTCATCATTTCTCTCTGCACTTATTTGAAAGCGCACATTTTTCTTTTATTTCCAGACAATAGTGTTGGGAATTCTCATGCGTTCAATAGGAAACAAAAACACCATCTTACTGGGATTAGGCTTCCAGATCCTGCAGCTTGCCTGGTATGGCTTCGGATCCCAGCCATGGTAAGAGGTTGCCAACGTGAGTTTAATGGGAGCTGGCAGGGCTCCTGCTCCTTGCTACCTCTGCGGCTCCGTGAATTGCTCGCTGTCCCCCGCCAGAGGGAGATGCTTGTCTGCTCTTGCTGGCCAGCTGTAGCTGCTGCCTTCTAACTTCTGCTTCTCTCCCTGCCAAGGATGATGTGGGCAGCAGGAGCTGTGGCTGCTATGTCCAGTATCACGTTTCCAGCCATTAGTGCCATGGTGTCTAGAAACGCTGACCCTGACCAACAGGGTAAGTCAGAATTATTGATTTGTCTCATGGGTTAGTTCATCTAAGCAGGAATTGAGGCTGAGAAATGTTTTAACCATTAGTTAACCATTTAACCATTATTGGTAAGGAAGAGTTACAAAAACATCGGTATCAACTATAAAATATTCTTAGTGATATTGACACTCTTTTGCCTTTGACCGTACCTGATTCTTAAATTATGCACACAGACAAGTGTTCCGTGTTGATTGTTCAAAATAGAGGGGCTGTTGTATAATCATTTGTCTGATTCATGATCTAACAGAGATTGCTTGGGTTCGGCTGCCTTAAATTTCAGTTCAGGTGGAAGCTGTTGCATTTTGTGCCCGTGCTTAGTTTATTTAGAAAGCAGCAAGCCAGCCCAGCAATACTGAGTTTATGAAACCTATTATTAAGCTAAGATAATCACCAGCTAAGCACCTCATCTGCAGAGTGCACGTCAATCCAGATCTAGAAGTTTGATCCTGTTTTCAAACGTAAGCACGTCTGAATAAAATAAGGGTTTTCAGAGAGCCTAAAGGCTTTTCTTTCTCACTTTGCTCTGTCCCCAGGTGTCGTTCAGGGAATGATCACTGGAATTCGGGGTCTGTGTAATGGACTGGGACCAGCTCTCTACGGCTTCGTCTTCTATCTGTTTCATGTGGAGTTGAATGAAATGGCCGAGGTGGAGACTTTAGGTAAAGCCCCCAAGCCAAACATGGCCAACCCCACGGATGAGGTAACGTATTTAGCCTTATTATTCAATTTGTCATTCGTTGGTGCCAGTGCACTTGCAGCATTGACCATTCCTGCGTTTTGCCCTACAGAGCAGCATTATCCCAGGGCCTCCTTTCCTGTTCGGGGCGTGCTCCGTGCTGCTGTCGCTCCTAGTGGCCTTGTTCATCCCGGAACACAACCTCGTGCTGAGATCAGGCAGCCACAAGAAACACAGCAACGGAGCCCAGACGCACAGCCCGCAGGCCGGGGGATCGGACGGCAAGGAGCCCCTGCTCGAGGACAGCAGTGTATGAGGTTGGGAGAGAAGAGCCCGCTTGGGTCTCACTTCGAGATCGAGAACGGACTTGGCCAGCTGGAGCCCGGGGAGAGAGAGGGTGGGGGAGAAGAAAGGAGCTAACGGATTGTCCCATCAACAGCTAACGAGAAGGGAAAAGGTTTTCCCTTGAAGCCAAATATATCCAGCTGGTGCAAAAATGGAATTATATCACCTGGTGCTGATGGAAAGGGGAGATGCTGAACTGCACTACATGAAGGAATAGTTCTTTAAAGCAAACCTGCTCTCGTATGTGAACACTGAACTTCATGGTGTGACCTGCCAAATACTCAACTTGCCAGTGAAAAATTAAGGAACTAGTTTTGTCTTTGTTTTAATGTGAGCTAACTGATCTGCCAGCAAGAATAAAACAAGGCATCTGTTACATGCCTCCATCCCCTTACGTAATTGGTACTTGCTGCTCATCCCATCACAGCGCAGTAGGCAAACGGCAGCCCTGGGGGGTGGAAGCTGTTATGCAGCACATGCAACTTGTGCTGTGATAACGCAGTAAGAAGTACGTTTATGAAGAATAGCTAGTAGAGACGTCAACGTCAAGTAGATCCTCAAGCAGTGAGTGAATTTGTCCATTCCAGTCCGAGCAAAACTTGCACAGAAAATAAAAAGACTTTATCGTTGGGAGGTAACAAAATTAAGAAGTAAAGATGCAACTGAGACTGTCCTTCTTCACAAGGGAGAATGGGCAAATGATGGAAAAGCGATTATCTGAATTACAAATGTTTAGATGGCTGCAACATTTGTATTTCTGGTTGGGTTTGCTTTTTTTGTTTTCTTTTTTGTTGAACACTAAGCTAACTTCTGTCGCCGTTACCTCCAGAGGGAAGTTCAAAAGTGTGGGGGGGTTGTTTTGTTGGTATTTTTATTATTATATTTTTTTCATCTCTTTCTGAAACTGGAAAGAGTATTTAGAAAATGTAGTTTCTTGAGAGGTTGGAGAAACAACTAAACTCAGTTAAGCACTTTGATAAAGCATAGTTTCCTGAGAATGGTCAGAGAAATAGCTATTTATCTTGAGCACTTTTATAAAGCAGGTTGTTTGTGCTTTTTTTTCCCAAACTGCTGCCATCTGATGTTAAAACCAGATAACTGTAGCTTGTTTTGCTCAGTCCAAAAGATCCCAATGATGTTTACAGTTGACTTGACCTTACAGGTTTGGCCCACGTAGCATTTCTGAGCCTGCTCGAAAGGCTTTCATTTTATTGCAAAATGAAATTGCAGCCTCAGCTGCAGGGCTCAGGTCGGTTTAGAAAGAGCAGCAGATACTTGAGCTCAAGTGTTGTGGAAGAAGCTAAGAGAAACGTGTGTGAAAGCTTCGGTGTAGATGCATGGAGGTTTGTGAAGCGGGCAGGAAACACTTGTTCTCATTTGCACGAGATCAGGAGTGATGGCAGGGAGCGATCACTGGGGAAGCAGAGACCAAATTAGGAAGACTTAAGAAATTAGTCGCTAAGGGAATTGAAAATACAATTGCCAAAAATAGTTCTGTCTCAGAGTGGAATATATATAAGAGCTGTTTAGTTGTGACCGGCGTCTTTTCTCTGTGGATTTGTGACAGGTAACTTGTGGGAGAAAGGCCAGGGCAGTGCTGAGCACTCGCCAAGCGCAAGTGACTTTCACCAAAGTCACTTAAAAGCCTGTTGGATATTAACAGCTTGGAGTCACGGCTTGCTTAGGCAGGGCTGAACTAAAAATGTCCGTTTACCAGTCTTCTAACCCAGTTATTGTTGGAGGTGGCTGTTGAAATGAAAGAATTCAGAATTTGTTCAGTGTTGATCTTGACCGGTACATGGCTTCTGTGCCCCGAACTGAAAGAGTAAATCCTTCGGTTACCCCGGCAAGCTGAGGACACCGTCTCTGCACAGCCTGTCACCGACTGCCGGCGCCTCCGATTTTCTTGAGCTTGTTGTGGTGATGCCCCAAATTTTCACATTCCTTGGATCGTCCGCACTGCCTGTGCCCAGCAGACCCTTTCCTGCAGGAATTCCGAACTTCTCATCCGAATGTCTGCCCAAGAGCCCCAGCTCTCCTGCTCACAGAAATGGCTTTGGTTAAGTGAAGCTTTACCCAGCCAATCTGCAATCCCTTTGTTTACACTGTGTGAAATTCAGCTGAAGTAGTTTGTCCCTCACACAAAACCGAAGTGAAACGAACCACTGAATCGTTACCTCATTCACACGGAGGCACTCAGAGCTTCACGGGTAAAATAGAATGTTACAAAGAAGACAAACATAATTTATATAATATAAATTATATATATATTTTTAAGAGTCCTTTCCTTTATTTAATAGTTTATCGAAACCAGTGTGTTTCTAACCCACTTCCCTTTCACCTGCTGCTGCCTGAGGCTTCTCGGCCTTTGTCTCCTTGGAGCTTCTCACCCCTCTTCTGCCTCTGTGATACCCCAGTTTCCAGGAGTGCTTGGACTCCTCACCTTTGTGACTAGTTGATCCCGGTGGTCCCGAACATTCCCATGCTGGGGCTGCGGTTGTGGGCGCAGAGCAGCTTGAGGAGCCAGTCGTGCTGGGACCTCGCGTGCCAGGGCAGGGACGCGTCGCCTTCCTCTGCCTTTCCCGTCGCTACTAGCAGTGAGAGGGGACTGTGGTGCTTCCGTGTTCTGGGAATCTTCCCCATTGTCCAGTGGGAGAGGCCACCCCAAAGGAAGCTCTTCTGCTCTTTGGTGTGAGGACAGCACCTGCAATCTGCTGAGAGGGACAGACTTGGGCCGAGCTGGAATTACTGGACCTGCATGAAGAATCTTCCTGTTCTGAAAGGCTGGTAATTGTGCAGCTTTCCTGGTGGAGCTTGGAAAACCATACAGAGCATTCAGCTAGTTCTGCTATTTTTTGTTCCTTTAGAAGAAAATGTGACTTTTTTTTTTTTTTT